>FXXK01000657.1:322281-341278 GCA_900184695.1 Betula pendula
TTTCTTTCTTTTTCTTTTTATACTATTTATGGAGATAACTTCCAGAGATTCGAAAGGTCCTTTGGCAGTTATTGATTTTAAGTGCTGAATAGTGACTCATGACTGGCCCACTTTGCCATTTAAAATAATAAAAAAATATATCTTAAAATAATAAAAAAATATATCAATGTCCTTAAGTAGGATGGTTTGCCACACGCACCCTTTTTTTTGGCTCATCTTCAAATAGATATAAATTTATGGATGATGATGATACATACTTCAATAAAAGAGAATGCAATAAATTTACTGATTTTTTTCAATTTCTTTTATGTGGATTCAGATTTTTATTCAATATTTTCAAATTTAAAGATAGTTAAAAAGTTAAATAAATATATATTTATTTTTTTAAATATTTCTATTATATTTCGAAACAGCCATACAAAAAAAAAAAGAGTTTTTATCTTTTTTGAGACAAAATTAGAATATATTAGAAACACCGTAGAGAAATATTTGTAAGAGTACCTACAATTTGGTACTCTTAGCAAATAAGTAACAATTTTTTCAATGCATCTTGATATGTGTATCAGTGTATAAATACAGTGGAATTAAATTCTGCCTACTAGCTTCAAGAAATGAGAGCAGTTGTACTGCTTCTTCATGTGTCTATTATCATAACTACTAACTAGTAAAAAAAAAAAAAACTAAAGATTTAAATCTCCCAAGTATTGTTATGGTTCTAACTAGTTATTTCTAATTAGTCTAAACAATTAATCACACCAAAAAAAAAAAAAAACCTTAACAAACAACATATCGTATGGTGAGTTAATTCCCATAAAACTAAAAGATTGGGGTCGTTTAGTAAATAGTTTTATTGTGGTTTTTTTTTTTGTTTTAATACCCAATTGATTGCCTATATTGTTTGTAATTTGGGCAGGCAATTGTGAGATGGCTTTTATGGAGCCCACATACCCGAAAGGTGTTCGGGCAACCAAGACCTGCTTGATAGGTAGGCCCTATAAGTGGTCCTATTACAATTGCCTACTTGAGAGTGTGGGAGAGCAATAGAAAATTATTTACACATATGAGAAGCATATACCATTTTACAACTTATGAAGGTTATTTTCCTTGATCAACTGAAAAACATTTTCAGGTTGAATAGTATTTACATTGCGCCAAACTCAAAAATATGGAAAATGTTTTCAAAAAATATTTTACGCCAAAACAAATGCGGTGTTTTTGTTTTGAAAAGAGAAAAAATGAGAAGGAAAAAGTTTTATCAAACAAAGCTATAATGCTTTTTAAAAAAGATAAAACTCATGTAAAAATTAAGGGAAAAAAAAAAAAAGGAACTTCCAAACATATATATATATAGACATTTAAATTCTTAAAAAAATGTTACTTTTCGCATTCATGTTATATCGGTTGACATAACATGTTTAAAGTTGTTAGTATAGTTTCCGTGATGGTGAACACCGAGTGCAGAAAGTGGGAGTTCTTGGGGTATATTTCAACAACCTGTTAACACAGGAGAAGATCAGAGATCCTTGCCGGTGGTGGCCGGCGGGGGATAATTTCGATGCCTAAGTTAGTGAGGCAAATCAAATTCTAAGTATTTGAAAATAGAGCATTCGTAATAAAAATCACGTACCTTTCACCTTTCATCCTCCCTCCTTTTATATCTTCCCTTGGCGTCGTGCATGATTCATTTCCCTCATTTTTCGGGATATTCCAATATCTGGGCGTTAAATCAGTGATCCGCCGTTCCTTTCTGATTCTGGGTTATTTAATCTCAGAGAGTACGAAATATCTGGGATGTTGATTCGGATCCCTTGTGACTCTCGGTATTTTACCGAGAGTTCGTTGAATTGACCCACGAAAGATCCGGGATACAGATTTGAGGCGCTTATGACTCTCGGTGTTTCACCGAGAGTCGCCGAAAGCCTTTGACCTGTTCATCCATTCAAATGGGCCAAGTTTGGGCTTATTTAGTAGAGCCCAAACCATAACTATTCGAGCCCCTTGATCCATCTAGGGAATATTTTCCCAACAGTTACCCCCCAATTCCCAACCGAGGCTTAACTCGGTCATGGGAATTAAGATATTACCTTATGAAACTTTCAATTTCAATTCCTTCCTTTCTTTATTGACCTCCTTTGTCCGGGATAAATCAATCCACGTGTCAGCCCAGGATTATTTCTTCTGTCATATCGCCTAGATCCCATCCTTGCTGTGAAACACGTGTCGATCCCCCTTGTGATACCCTTTTTAGGGCACAGGTCTTGAGGAAACCCACAGGACCCACTTAATCCAGCTTTTTTAGGGTTTCGTCTGTCACCTCACATCTTATCCACTATTTCATCATTGTGCCGCCCCTTCCCTCTCGATAACAGTTATTACGGCTGTCTCTTGGTTTCCCCGAGACTTGGCGGCTATCCTTTCCTCTCCTCGAGAGCCAACACCTGTCTCTTCATCATCCTTTGGACGAGCTTAAATAGGGTTGGCCCACTGGGATCTTCTTCTCCACTTCTCACCGTTGCTGAGTTTCCTCCATTGTTGCCTGATTTTTACCTTTTCTTCATTCTCCTCTTCTGTCTGTCTAACTTTTTTGTGCAAGAAAGAATCCCCAGATCTCTCTCTCTTTTTCAATCGTTTGAAAACCCTAACTTTTTCCCAATCTTTCTCTCACAATGTCTTCCTCTTGCTCTGAAAGTGCTTCATCTAGAGAACCTAACACCCCTCCACATTCTCAAGGTGAAGAGGATGAAGTTCCTCATACTGACGATTCGGTTGAGGCGGAGGACGGCGGCGCTAGAGCTGATGACGAAGTCGCTCCGATCGAGGATGGAGCTAGGGTTCCGATCTCCTATCTCCCCTTAGAAAGAACTAGCGAGGCGAAACTCACCTCTGCAAACGAGTCACGACTGCGCCATAACTTCGACACGGAAACTTCACCGCGGCGAGGTATGTCTTTTTGATAGGATTTTTATGGCCGGGCTTTCGTCTCCCTTTCCTGCTATAGCCCGGAGTTCTTAGAATATCTACAAGTAGCCCCAAGTCAAATCGTACCTAACGGTTGGAGATATTTCTTACGGCATACTATTTATGGCCCATGGTTCTCGGAGAACACCGAATGTCAATCGCCGAGAATTTTTCTCCATTTACCGAGTGCAACAATACCGAGACAGGACCATTGGCTTCCAAGTCCGGACCAATCCACTTTTCCTGATCTTGCCCCGAGCCTTACCAATAACAAGGAATGGAGGCATGGATACTCTACGTTTTCGGGTGGCTGGGAGTGTTCCCTCATGAGACCTTATCTGACGTGCGAAGGATTCCCGACAATGGAGGCTCCTAGCGCCGAAGGTATGTAGATATCCTTGCTTTCTCTTTTTTTTTTTTTTTTTTTTCTTTTGCATGTTTTCATTCGTTTTTTTTTTTTTTTTTCTTTTGCATGGTTTTCATTGTGCTTTTCTTACTTTCAGCCCTGAGGATCCCCCATCTTAGCCGAGACGAAGTTATCAGGGTCAACACAATGCTCGTCTTTTCCCGAGACATAATGAACGTAGAGAGAATTAAGTTTGACGACATTGTAACCACTGAGAATATGAGGAAGTACCTGTGCTATCAAATCCCTGAGAATAAGACTGTTTGGAGGAAGAAGAGCAAACCCAAGAAAGTTCAACCACCGAGACAGGCTGTTACCGAGAAGTCAACCTGAGCTGCACCTAAGGCCAAACCGAAGGCTAAGAAAGGCCCAGTTAAGCCTCCGTTGGTGCCCGTCCCTGAGGTCAGGCCGGCAACTAATCCTGAGACCCTAAGAGGATCAGTTTCAAAAGATCCAGCTGGTGCATCTCAGGGCCCCACTTCTCATTCGGTGCAAACTCTTTTGTCCGAGCTACGCCGAGAAGACACTGCTTCATCCGCCCATAAGATGGCAAATTTAGAAAAACTCTTGGCTTCGGCAGAGAACGAACCTGACTCCGAATCTGACAACCGAGAGGGTTCGGCAGAACCCGAGGTTCCAAGACAAAAGTTTATGGGTGATGCTATCCGGGCTGGCCCAACCATGGGCAGGGTCAAGACCGTGGCTCAAAAGAAACGAAAGACTTTGGACAAAGGAAAGGATTTGGACAAAGGAAAGGCTCCTATTGGGGAAAATCCAAAAAAGATGAAAGGAGCTAACCCGGGCATTGGCATGAGCATACATCTGAGTGACTTGATTGACGAAGCCAGCGTCATGTACTCCGAGCCGAGCTTTCCTTTGCCCACACCTTTATTCCCTTCCAGAGACACTTCATCTCCGAGAGCTGCTGGAAGTCCTCCCATAATTATTCATGATATTCCAGATGATTCAGGCTCCGCGGGGTCCGGTCATGAGAATTTCATCCGAGACAATGTCTCGGCTGAAAAGGTCCCAGATAATCCTTCCACCCCCCAGGCTCATTCATTCCAAGCTGATATGGACCCCCCAACTTTATCTCCAAGGAGAATGGAAAATGTGCCAACTTCTTCTCAAGGCCCTGTAGCTGATCAACCTAAGGTGCCTTCAAGGGAGACTTCAGCTCGTAAACTCCCAATCCATTCCCTAAGAGAGGGTCTGTTTGGATGTCCACTTGAGGCCCTCCAGGCTTTAGCTCCTGAGAATTACCTTCGAAGGCCTGGAGTGGGCAGGACCTCCTCTGAAAGATTTGCTGATATTAAAGTCCATCACCAAATCGAGGTAAGTAAACATACGCTGATTTTTATAAAGTCTTTTGTCTGCCTCAGTTTTTTTTTTTTTTTTTTTTTTTTTTTTTTTTTTTTTTTTTTTTTTTTTTTCTGAACTCCTTGATTTCTTCACGTCTCAGTCTGTGGTAAAGCTTTCGGTTCTGTACCAAGAGTATCAAGAGTATCTGAAGGAGCATCCCAACGATTTGACTGAGACACGCGCAAAGTTGAAGAATCTGGAAGATGAAGTTCTTCGTTTGAAAGGTTTTGAAGCCGAAACAGGTCAGCTGAAAACTCTGTTATCCGAGAGTCAACAACATTCGTCGTTGATTGAGGCTCGATATGCAGAGAAAGATAGACAAATCTCTGTGCTGAAGCAGAAAGCTCAAGATTCTTCCCTTTTGCGAGAGCAGCAAGCTTAGAGGATTTCAAATTTGGAGGCTTGGTTGAACGCCTCAGAAATAATTGTGACCTCTCTGGAATCTACTCGATATGTCTTGAGCGAAGAGGCAAGACTTGCCAAGACTCGGGAGGAAGAGGTTGAGGAAAAATTGAAGGCTGCCACTCAACAATTTGAGGAAGCCGAGGGCAAGTGTGAATACCTGAAGAAGCAGTTGTCTTATTTCAAGGTAAAAGATGCTCGGTATTTCAAGCAGTTGTCCTTTCTTCCTTGGCTTCGAGACCATTGTTGGGCTCGGGGTTTCAACTAGGGTTTTGAAGCCTTTCGTACCTTGGTGTTACATCCTCACCTTTTTTATTTCAAGGCTAGCTCTGTGAAGTCTGATTTTCTTCTTGTTCCCGAGAACGCTCGCGGTGAACTTCATTACATGGGGGAAGAACTGTTCCCTGACGTTCCGAACTGAAAGGAACGAATGAGTTATCCTCTGGATAAGTCTCTGCCTCAACTTTCCTCGAATGTTTCTGAGTCTGGTCATGAATCGTATGATACAGCTGATGAAGACTTTGGAGATAACTGCTCTCATAGGACTTTTCTTCTCTTTTTTGGTGTCTTTGTGTTGAGCCATAGCTTTTGTGTTGAGCCACACATTTTTGTACTTACTCAATCTTTAAGTAAAGAAGATTTGTTTTGAAATAACTATCTTTTTGACGAAGGTAGCCGAGAGTTTTTTGACGAAGGTAGCCGAGAGTTAACCGAGGGTTAAGTGACTACTGAGAGTCAATAATACCGAGAGTTAATAACTACCGAGAGCCAAATAACTAGCGATAGATAACTATCTTTTCAAAGTGCTTTGGTTGGATTATATATCTCCCCCTATAACCGAGCCGGGACCCTGTCTGGTTTGGTTATATCTGACCGAAATTTTATTCCCGATCTGTTTATTGCCATACTTCATCAACTAACTTCGGCGTCAGATGATGAAGATTTTTTTTGTACTTCATCAACTAACTTCGGCGTTAGATGATGAAGATTTTTTTTGTACTTCATCAACTAACTTCGGCGTTAAATGATGAAGATTTTTCCCGTACTTCATCAACTAACTTCGGCGTTAGATAATGAAGATTTTTTCCGTACTTCATCAACTAACTTCGACGTTAGATGATGAAGATTTTTTTTTGTAGAAACTCACTGTAGTTGATATGAACTGATCCGTATTTGTTTGAATGCCAAGTTTCTTTTATTGATTCCTTGAAAAAATAATAAGAGAAAATACAACAATTTTTATGGATAATATTTCTTCAAGTGCTTCGCATTCCATGGCCTTGGTAGTCGTTTGCCCTTTACTGTTTGTAGATGATATGCTCCCTGTCGGTGATTTTTGATGACTTGGTATGGACCTTCCCAGGTTGGTCCCAGTTTCCCCTCGGTTGGATTTTTGGTGGCGATAGTTACTCCTATGAGAACCCAATCTCCGAGCTTGAAGCTCCTGGTCTTTACTTTTTTATTGAAATACTGGGCTGATTTTTGCTGATAGGCGGCCATTCGCACCGTTGCTTCTTCTATTCTCTCTGGTAATAAGTCAAGATGCAAGCTGATTCTAGCATCGTTGAGTCCGAGGTTGTAGTGAGATACCCTGAAGTTGGGAGACCCAATTTCCACTGGGATGACAGCTTCTGTTCTGAATGTGAGGGAGTAGGGCGTCTCTCCAGTGGGGGTTCTAGTTGTAGTGCAGTAGGACCATAAGACTTATGGAATAAATTCCACCCAAGCTCTTTTCTTCTCTGTCAGCTTTTTCTTCAGTATTTTTATGAGAGTCTTTTTTGTGGCCTCTACCTGACCATTCGCCTGTGGATGTCCGGGTGAAGAAAAGAAATTTCTGATCTGAAGCTTTGCGCACCACTTTTTGAATGGATCACAATCGAATTGTTTGCCATTGTCGGTGACGAATGTGTATGGAATTCCATATCGGCATACTATTGATTTTCATAGAAAGGTTTTGATATTTCCCGTAGTAATTGTGGCTAGGGCCTCAACTTCTGCCCATTTGGTGAAATAATCCACTACGACTACGGGGAATTTACAGCCTTCTTTTCCAAGTGGTAGTGGTCCCACAATGTCTACCCCCCATTTAGCGAAGGGCCATGGTGATGAGATCGGGCTTAATTCTTCTGGAGGCCGTTTTTCATCTCGGGCAAACCGTTGGCATTTATCACAATGCTTGACCAGTGCTGCTGAATCTCCGTTCATTTTAGGCCAGTAATACCCGGCCCTGACCGCTTTGTGAGCGAGCATCCGACTTCTCATGTGACTTCCACAGATTCCTTCATGTATCTCTTTGAGGACATATTCACCCTCGAATTTTGACAAGCATTTGAGGAGAGGTAGGGTATAACCTCTTTTGTATAGAATATCTCCACTGAGGGTGTATCGTGCTGATTGCATCCTGATTTTCCGAGCCTCCTTATCTTTAGGGAGATTCCCGTCTTTCAAATATTGAATAACTCCCTTAGCCCACTCCGGACTAGGATCCTCGGTGTTGATGTGCATCACATTTTTATTTTCAACAATGAATGGTTTAATCAAAACTCATACCTTGTGCTTGGACGCGTTGATTTCTTCATCTGACCCTGATCCTATCCGAGCTAGGGCGTCAGCTCTGATATTTTCTTTTCTCAAAATTTTCGTGAGTACTATCCAGTCGAAGTAGGCTCAGTACTCCTGGACTTTGGCAAGATACTTGATCATTTTATCTCCTCGAGCTTCGTAATCGCCCTGGATGTGCCCGACTATTACTTGAGAGTCACTTCTGACTTCCAAGTTTTTGGCTCCTAGATCTTTAGCTATCTCGAGACCAACCAGGACTGCTTCATATTCTGCTTCATTATTTGTAGTGGGGAAGTCCATTTTGATGGTGAATTCCAGCTCTTCTTTTTCTGGACTTATTAGTACTATTCTTGCTCTGCTCCTGGCATTCGTGGATGATCTGTCTACATAGACTACCCAAGTTTCACCCCTTGGTAGTTCTTCGCTTTTCAGGATGTTACAGAATTCTACCAAGAAGTCCGCCATGGCTTGTCCTTTGATTGCGGTTCTCGGATGGAATTCAATATCGAATTCCCCAAGTTCTATTACCCAGTTGATTAGTCTTCCCGAGATGTCTGGCTTTTGTAGAACTTTCTTCATGGGGTATTCGGTGAGGACTCTGATAGCATGCGCTTGGAAATATGGCCTCAATCTCTGAGCTGAGACCACTAAGGCGAATGCTAATTTTTCTAACCGAGGATATCTCTCTTCAGCTCCATGGAGTGCTTTGCTGGTGAAGTAGACCGGTTTTTAGACTCCATTATCTTCTCGGATCAAGGCTGAACTTATTGCTGAAGGTGACACTGCCAGATACAGGTATAGTATCTCTCCCTCGGTTGCTCTGCTCAAGAGTGGTGGATTGCTCAGGTATTCTTTTAACCTTTCGAAGGCTTCCTCGCATTCTTCACCCCAAATAAACGCTTGCCTGAGAATTTTAAAGAAAGGAAGGCACTTATCTGTAGATCGGGATATGAACCGGTTTAGTGTTGCTATCCTCCCAGTCAGTTGTTGTAGCTGCTTCATTGTCTTCGGGGGATGCATGTCCAGTACTGCTTGTATCTTCTCGGGATTTGCTTCGATCCCTCTTTGTGATACCATGAATCCCAAAAAATTTTCAGAGGCTACGCCGAAGGCGCATTTGGTGGGATTCAGTTTCATATGGTACCGCCTCAATATTCTGAAAGTCTCTACCAGGTCTTCTACATGGCTTCTCGATCGGATGCTTTTAACAAGCATATTGTCTACGTACACTTCTACATTTCGCTCGATCTGCTCTCGGAACATTTTGTTTACCAGCCTTTGGTAGGTAGCCCTAGCATTTTTCAATCCAAAAGGCATCATTTTGTAACAATATAATCCCCGATCAGTAATGCAAGAGGTTTTTTCTTGATCTACCTCATGCATGTATATTTGATTATACCCGGAAAACGCATCCATGAAACTAAGGAGTTCGTGGCCTGAAGTTGAATCTACTAGCAAATCTATCCAAGGCAGGGGGAAGCTATCTTTTGGACAAGCCTTGTTGAGATCAGTGAAGTCCACGCGCATTCGCCACTTGCCATTTGATTTCTTTACTAAGACTACATTAGCCAGCCATTCTGGGTAGTCCACCTCTCGGATGAAACCTGCTTGTAACAGTTTCTTCACCTCGGCTGCAGCTGCTTGATTTCGTTCTGAGGCGAAGCTTCTCCTTTTCTGTTTCACAGGTCTGTGACTTGGGTCTACGTTGAGCCGATGGGTTATCACCGAGGGGTTCACTTCGGGCATATCCTCATGGCTCCATGCAAATATATCTACATTCCTTCGTAGGAATTCCACCAGCGCCTCCTTTTGTTCTAGGGGCAACTGCGATCCGACCCTAATCTTCTTCTCGGAATCGCCAATCTCAAACTCTTCCAGTTCTTCAACCGATTCTCCCAATATTGGTTGTTATCTGCCTCCCTCCTTAGCTCATTCTCTGGGAATAGATTTTTCTGGCAATTCTTTGAGAGAAGTATTATAGCACTGACGTGCTATCCACTGGTCACCTCTGACTTCTCCCACTCCTTCTTTGGTGGGGAATTTCATCTTGAGATGGGCGGTTGAGGTTATAGCTTCCAACTCATTCAGAGCTGCCCGGCCCATGATGGCGTTGTATGCAGATGGCCTATCGACCACCAGGAATTTAACCATGATAGTCCTTTGTTTCGGGTATTCTCCTGGAGTCACTGGGAGTTCAATAGACCCCACAGGGTAGACCTGCTCTCCGGCGAATCCCACAAGAGGGGATGCTGCTGGGATGATCTTGTCTCGAGAAATCCCGAGATGTAAGAAGGCTGACCAATAAAAGATGTCAGCTGAGCTTCCGTTATCTACCAGGATGCGGCGGACATTGTGGTTTCCGATCTGTATCAAGACAACCAAAGCGTCCGTGTGGGGTCAGCTTACTCCTGCATAATCATCGTCAGAGGATTCGATGATGATGGAATATTTCTTTCGTGTTTTGAGGGGTCGATCCAGCGTGTAAACTTCCCAACTCTTTGCTTGTCTGGCATAAGCCTTTCTTGCTGAATTGGTCTCTCCTCCCCCCGCAAATCCCCCGGATATCGTTCTGATCTCCCTTAGGATGTGCTGGTTTG
The DNA here is from genome assembly GCA_900184695.1 of Betula pendula. NCBI lineage: Eukaryota > Viridiplantae > Streptophyta > Magnoliopsida > Fagales > Betulaceae > Betula > Betula pendula. Next base: position 332,569 of record FXXK01000657.1, read on the forward strand.
CTTGGCCATGGCTCCTACTTCGTTCTCGTCTCGGCTCCTCCCGCCGCCGCTCATGATTCCGAGCTGGTTCTCGCCGGTCTTGGTCTCGGGGATTTGGTAGCGTCCGAGCTCGATAATCCCTGTGTGGATACCTATGAGGCCGGTTATCTCTCGGCAGATACTGTCGCTGTTGATCCTTCCTTCTCGGGTATTGTCGAGGATTGCGTTCCTCTTCTGGGTTGTGGTCTCGGTGGTCCCTCTGGTCCACTAGGAACTTGACCAGCCTTCCATTGCCAATATGCTTCTCAATCAGTAACCTTAAGGTGATACACCCCTCGGTGGTATGGCCATTTGCCTCATGATAAGCACAGTACTTATGTTGATTCTTGAGCAGTGGCTCCCCTACTATCTTTAGTGGGCGAACGAACCCTGGATCCTTCTTGATCTCCATAAGGACTTCTGTAACATCAGTATTTAATGGAGTGAAATTGTATTCATTATACCTCTTATGGACTCAGGGGTTGGTTATGGCTTGAACTTCGGGTTCCTTCTTCTTCTTCTTCTCGCCTTGTTTCTGAGCCAAGGTCGGTATCTGCCGGGAGAGCCTAAGCTCTCTGAGATTCTCTTCTTGGTTGATGAACTCTTCCGCTTTGTCCATGAACTCTTGAAGATTGTCCGGCTATTTTTTGGCTAGCTCCATCATCAGGGCTCAGCCAGAATGGATCCCCCGAAATAGTGATGCGAAGGCCATCTCATCAGTGACATTATCCAGAGATAGCTTCTCTTGATTGAACCTCATGATATAACTTTTCAGATATTCGTCTTTTTCTTGGACCAATGTCAACAGGTGGCCGGAGGACTTCTTGCGTTTTCTTCCTGCGAAGAATTGGGTCAGGAATTTTCTTCCCAGGTCTGCAAAACTATCTACAGAGCTTGGAGGTATCTTCCTGAACCAATCTCTGGCGTTTCCTCCCAAGGTTAGGGGAAAAGCTCGACAAGCCACCTCATCAGATGTGTCGTGGAGGTCAAAATGAGCTTGATATTGATCCAAGTGCTCGGTTGGATCCTCTTTCCCAGTAAAGATTAGGATGTTGGGCACCTTGAACTTATTAGGGAGGCGCATGGCGACAATTCTCTCGGTGAACGGTGAGGCTATTCCCTGTAGTAGGTTATCTACTATGGAGGTTTTATCTTTACCGTTTAGTGAAGATTCTTGCACGAGGTCACACTTCTTCTCCAAGGCTGCCACCACCTCTCTCAATTTCTTCACGCCCGCTTTGGTCTTCCGGCGTTTACCCGCCTGGATTGAGGGTTCAGGATCTCCTCCTTGGTTCTCACTTAGATGATTCGAAGGTTCTGGGCCGCCTCCTTGATTATCATTCACATGGTTGTGGTTACTGTGCTCTTCGCCATTTCCAGTTTGCTGTCGCAGCGTGGCATTGATCCGTTGTAGTTCTTCCATATCTCTCTGCATCCTTTCGATGGTTGCTTGTAACATAGCCACATCTGGGGTTTGGCGGGGTGGAACCTCTGCATTCATGGCTCCTTGAGGAGGAGCAGTCTGGGTTGAACGAGTGTTCAATGCATTTGTGGCTCCCTGAGGAGGAGCTCCGGCATTCTGGGTTGAGTGAGTGTTCACCATTATGATTTTGATTTTCTGAAAACGATATTGAATCGTTCCCACAGACGGCGCCAAACTGTTGGTACAGTTTTCGTGATGGTGAACACCGAGTGCAGAAAGTGGGAGCTCTCGGGGTATATTTCAACAACCTGTTAACATAGGAGAAGATCAGAGATCTTTGCCGGTGGTGGCCGGCGGGGGATAACTCCGATACCTAAGTTAGTGAGGCAAATCAAATTCCAAGTATCTGAAAATAGAGCATTCGTAATAAAAATCACGTACCTTTCACCTTTCACCCTCCCTCCTTTTATATCTTCCCTTGGCGTCGTGCATGATTCATTTCCCTCATTTTTCGGGATATTCCAATATCTGGGCGTTAAATCAGTGATCCGCCGTTCCTTTCTGATTCTGGGTTATTTAATCTCAAAGAGTACGAAATATCTGGGATGTTGATTCGGATCTCTTGTGACTCTCGGTATTTTACCGAGAGTTCGTTGAACTGACCCACAAAAGATCCGGGATACAGATTTGAGGTGCTTATGACTCTCGGTGTTTTACCGAGAGTCGCCGAAAGCCTTTAACCTGTTCATCCATTCGAATGGGCCAAGTTTGGGCTTATTTATTAGAGCCCAAACCATAACTATTCGAGCCCCTTGATCCATCTAGGGAATATTTTCCCAACAAAAGTAGCTTTCTTTTTGTTTTGTTTTTAAGTAGCTAATATGAAAAACTATTTAAAATACAACATGTCAACTGATGTGACATGAGAATAAGATTATCCTATTTCAATGAAATAGATAGTATCTATTTTACTGTCACGATTTAAAATTGATGCATCTAATAATTTATATGAAATCAACGTTGGTATAAATTTAAGGTATGTGATATTTTGTACACCATTAGGAGTAATGCTATGGACCTTTTTTTTTTAAAAAAAAAATTTCTTTTCATCATTCCAAGGTTAATGTAGCTTTTAAAATTACTATTAGATCAAAATCTAGTAGTATTTAATTACAAATCCAATGGTTATTTAAAAGCCACATCAACTTTAAGATAATGAAAAGATGATACAAAAATTGTTCTTAGCATTACTCCACAGTTAAATGCACAAACTTTAAATATTGATCAGAAAATGAAGATGATCCTTATCTTGTGATATGAGTGTTATAAGTGGGTGTGAAGAGTAACATTACTTGAAAAAAAAAAAAATGTGATTGAATAATTTAAAAGAGTGTCATCTATAAAAATAGGAGGGTTGCCCAAATCAAATCGACACGCTGCATTTTTTTTTTAAAAAAATATAAGTACATAAAAAATGAACTACAAACAACAACAACAACAAAGGATGGTGCAACCCAACTGTAACACCTTGATCTCATATTGGGAAGATGAGAAATAGCTTACATAGAGTGGGTGATTTATAAAGAAAGTTATGAGTGTTAAGTCCTACATTGCCTAATTACTAGGTGAAACTGGGCTTTATATATGATTCTAAGAAAGCTCCAAAAGTTGACTAGTTCTTTGGGGTGATAGCGCAAATGTAGCTAATGTTTTTTCTGAGTCATTACAAATGGTATCATAGCCAACTAGTAACGCCAGACCATGTGGTACTAGAGCACTGCATGACGTAGCCCTGACGAAGACGTCAAGAGTTTAAGAGGGGGAGTTTGTAATACCCCGGTCCCATATTAAAAAGATGAGAAATAACCCATATAGAGTTGATGATTTATAAAGAGAATCACGAATGCTAAGTCTCACATTGTCTATTAGCTGAAACTGGGCTTTATAAGTGAATTTAGAGAAGCTCCAAAAGTTGACTAGTCCTTTTGAGGTGATAGCGTAAATATGGCTAGCGTTTTTCTCTGGATCGTTACATCAACAATAAGTCTCCAAACAACCAGATTAGTGCATGTAAACAGAAATTAAAAAGAAATGCATCAAATGAATGACGTGACCCTATAAACAAGGCATACTAGGGACGACAAGGTTAAGAGGTACAAATCTCGAAAGGTCCTTCTGCTCTTCCTAAACTCATAAAAAAAAAGGGTTGTTGAAGGGGAAGCGCATGCGTGGATCTAGGACAAAAACAAAAAGCACACTGCAGACTTTTGAAGGCCATTTGAAAAGGGGATTTGGCTTGTATGCTGTAATGCAAACTACCGCATATCTATTGTCAAAATTTTCTCAAGTCTTTATAACTCAAAAAAAAAAAAAAAAAAGACCAAACAATAAAAAAAAAATTACTTCCGTGAAAAATTCCTTCAGTCAAAAAACCCAAAAAAACCTCTGGCCTAGCATTTCACCATTGGATTTTGTTCCACCAAAAAAAAAAGTATTAGTGATACTTTTCTATTTTATTACAGCTAAAAAAAAAACAAAAATCCTATAATAAAAAATAGAATTGTTTGGTTTTATTTTCGACGGACAGATGTAATCATGTAACTAATTTTTACAAATTAGTTTAATAAAGAGATATGTGTTATTAAAGCATGTGAGAATCATATATTTTTTTGCTAATACAATTAAAAAAACGTGTTAAATACATATACTATTAAAAAAATGAGAAATATTACTCATCATTATCGAGTAATATTTTTCTAATATTATTGTTTATATGACACATTTATATCCACTTGTTTTATTTTTAAAAGAAAATAAACAAAAGAAAAAAAAGATAATACAACTTGAGAATACTTAGTAGCATTTTTTTTAAAAAAAATATACGTTTCTCATATGGTAAGTGATACATATCACATTATTAGACTAATTTAGAACCCATTTTTCTACTTTTGTTTTTGTTTTACTGTTTGATCTTTTTTGTGATTTAAAAAAGCTTTGAGAAAATTTTAGCCATAGATCCATGTCGTTGAAAAGGGATGTCCCGTCGCAAGTCGGGCCCAGTGTGACAGTGTGGCTGCAGAAAGTAAAAGGCGGTTACACGCCACGCGCATTAATAGCGAGTTTTGGATGCCACGTTACGCCCACAGGAACGGTAAAGGTCCGGCGGCTGCATGTAGTTTGACTCGGTTTTTGCTTCTTTTGCCGTCCCCAGACGACATCTTTTTTCTTTTCCTGTTTTTCCCCCTTGAAAACCAATAATTAATTTACCCTCTGAGAATTCACTATTTCCTAAACCCATTTTACTACTTCAAGAGATTCCCTTCGTGGAGATAGCAATGATGTTGCCAGCAGATGCTGAGATGGGAAGATCTCTTGTGATTTGGTGTTGTTAACGGCTACTTTTTTACTTTTTTATTTTTTATTTTTTATAATGCGTTTGTGGGTTGGAATGTCAAAAGAGAGGGAAGAAGCTTTAAAAGTAAGGATGAATGCTGCAATGCACAGGCACTTTACGTGTCAAGCTTTTACTTGTTCTCATGCATGCATCTTCCTATTTTTTAACAATTTTAAACGAGAAAGAAATTGGTTACTAAAAATATTAGACTTACAAAATATTTTACAAAAAAAAATTATTACAAAGTGACGTGGCACAACATGATTAAAAATAAAATGAATTTAAATTTTAAGAAATTCAATTATATTGTACCACATCACTATATAAAAGAAAAAATTATAAAATATTTTGTAATTCTAACATTTCTCATGAGTTATTATTAAGGATAACTTCACTTACCCTCCTGAATTATCACTCATTTTGTAATGTTTTCCCCCAAAGTTCAAAACATCTTAATACTAGTATTGAACTTTCAATGTTTTTTTTTTTTCAATTTTCTCAATCCGCGAGGATTTTCTGTTAAATTCTTTTAAAATTCTCAAAATACCCATATTTTTTTTAATAAAAAAATTTAATTTTTTTTTTCAATAATTTAGACATGGGTATGTTTACAAATTCCGTTAAATATTTACCAACGTCTAAATTGTTGTAATTTTTTTTTTTAAAAAAAAAATAAAAGGGGTATTTTGAAAATCTTGAAAGGATTTAACGAAAAATCTTAACAGACGGAAAAAATTAAAAAAATTGAAAATTTGATACATTAAATTAAGAGATTTTAAATTTAAAAAAAAAACATTACAAAATGAATTACAATTCAATTATCCCTTATTATTTACTTATTTCCTCCCACTAGCCAAATAGCAAGTCGTATGCCAGAAAACAAGACTAAAAACAAAGCAATTTTTGACTCTTTCTCTGTTAGTCTTGCCCTTCACTTCACCCAAAGGCCAAAAATATGGTTTTTGCTTCTCTAAGTCTGAGAGCTGTATCAACAGCCTTTTTCACCAAGGAGCTATTAACCGAGTATTAGCACCCAAGAGATGATTAGCAGGTCTAGGCCACATGACAGAATCTGCTGAAATAAGAATCATGAGTTACAACACAAAGAACTTTCGAGTATTGATCCAGGATTTTGGAGAGGGAAAAATTCAAATCGAATAGAGAGAATTTTCTTCTTTGTCATTCTTGGAACCTTCCTGCAGATCTCCTTGTTTAATTGCTGGTTTTCTGCAGTATGTTTGTGTTAAGTGGTTTCGGGTTGTTCTCTGTTTTTTGTGGTCTTGATAGTCTGTTTCCAAGGCCTGGAAAGTTGGTTTGTTTCTCAGCTTTTTGCTTATGCTTGTAACCTCTGCTTTGTTGAATAATACTTGCTTATTCATCAAGAAAAAAAAAAAAAAACTTTCGAATGTTGCTACCTTAATTACGTACAGCACAAACCCTATTTTAATTTGCAAAAACAAAAAACTTGCACGGTTCAAGCCCTCCCCTCTCTCCTCTTTGATTGAAACTTTTACTTCAAAGCTTACCAAAACTACAAACACAAACACAATCCACAATTGAAAGGTTTCAATCCTCCTTCAATTGAGAGTACTTGTGAGCAACACCCACACCGCTAAAAATATAAAAAAATTAATTTCAGATGCTTAGTTAATTGCCAACACTTGCCTAAAAACTTCTCTGCTACTGTGAGGCAATCTAGTGATCACACATTGGCATACGTTGACATTCTTTCATTTTAATCACGAAGACTAGAATTTTAAAGAGAGAGAACAATCACAATTATGGTTCACATAAAAAAATTATAACATACCTGCTGGGGACAATTTTTATTTTTTATTTTAAAAAAAAATGTCATCTTTTTGAATATTGGGAAAGGATAGGGTAATGGACAAGAAACAAGAAACAATATTTTAATTCCCTTAAACTTACACGGTTTCTTATACTGGATTCAAATTTGAACATTTTACAATAAAAAAAAAAAATCTGTGCAAAATATATGAATGCATATAGCTGATCTCTAATTTCATGGAGAAAATGTTACCTTTAGACTGTAAAAGAGTTTATCCACTGAAGTAATTAGAGTCCGTGTACTTAACAGTCTCTCTCACTCTCTCTCGCTCTCTCTGCATAGCGGCCAGAAGACGAAGCTATACATTCACGGGAAGACAAATCGCACGTACCGCTAGTAGACCCATCGCACCAGGTGGTCCAGGTCCCTTCTCTCTCTCTCTCTCTTTCTCATCTCCCTCTCCCTCTCCCCCTCGTGATCACTATCTCTTTCTCTCTCTTAAATATTGTTTCTCTTGATTTGGGTGATTTTGACAATTAATTTTCCCTCTTGTTACGGATTGTTGTTTTTAAATAATCAAAGATTTTTTCCTTTGTGGGTTTTGGTTTTTTCGTGTGGTATTTGAAGAGGTTAATGATGTTATGACATGGGCTGTGCTCGGTTTTTGAATTCTGGAGATTGGTTTGAAGAATAATGAGACTTTGGTAATGGTTCCCCATGAATAGGAAAAAAAAAACATGTTAATAATTATGGCAAGTCATTGAGTTAGTTGTACATGGTTGAACTAGGACTTGGTTGAAACCATGGCTGCCGAGTGATTGCCCCCAACGTAGTTTTTTATTTCTCAAAGTTATAGGCATGAATCACTACAAAAAAAAAAAAAAAGAAAAAAAGAAAAAAAGAAAAAAAGAAAAAAAGGAGTCGGTTTGACAAAACCAACCGTAAACAAACAAAATTCGGGTCAGTTTTATACAACCGACCCTTTTAAAAAAAAGGAGGGGTGTCGGTTTTGCAAAACCGACTACAAACTTAAAAAAAAATTGGGTTGGTTCTACAAAACCCGAAAACCGACCAAAAAAAAAAAAAAAATATTGGGTTCCTTTTACAAAACGGACTAACAAATAAATAAATAATAAATAAATAAATAATAAATAAATATATATATATAATATATATATATATATATATATATATATATATATATAATAAATATAGTATATATATATAATATTTTATTTGTGATCGCTCCTAAAAAATCGACACCTAAAAAATATTTTTTAAGTCACTTCTAGAAAACCGACACGAAAAAGAATAAATTTTTGAGTCGCTTCTACAAAAGGGAATGCAATTCTTTTTATTTGTTGGTGTTGGTTTCACAAAGACAGAGCTTTATTTAATAGAAATCTAGTCTGTTGTAAAAAAGTCACAAAAAATAGTATGGCCTTCTAGTCGGTTTTGTAAGAAACCGACCTAAATCCACTTTTTCATTGAAAAAAGAGCACACTCTCTCTCTCTCTCTCTCTCTCTGTGGGGTGGCCGACCCACCCCCAAATGCTATTTGGAGGTGGCTGAGCCACCTTAAATGCTGTTCTGTGGGTGGCTGAGCCACAACCTAAAAGTTCTGGGGGGTGGCCAAGTCACCCCCAAATGCTGTTTGGGATAGCTTGGCCACCCCTACAAAATGGTTTTTTTTTTTTGCTAATTAACTTGAAAAGTTGAGTTGTTTATAGGTTTTTGTTGCTATATTTTTTGTTCTACCCGAATGGGTATTGATTTTGTTGGGTTTTTCTGTATAAAAATTGTGTTACATTATTTTAGATGTCATAATTTTTTGTTTCCCTTTCCCTTGTTTGTTTTCTTAGTTACAATAAACATTTGTTATGTTATATGCTATAGTGACGTTGTTAGAGGAAAAGTGTGCCAGCAATTATTGCAAAATTTGATCTCAAGCCTCCTCCATATCCATTTGTAAGATTTGATTATTCTAGCTTTATAAATTATGTTATAAACTGATATAGGCTTAAATTGTGAGATTGGATGCCTTTGGGGCTTTGCATGATTATCATCTTAATTCACATTTTAGTGT
>FXXK01000658.1:904-13022 GCA_900184695.1 Betula pendula
CATCGCACCTGTGATTACAGGCTATACGCGATAAAATTCCACAGCCCATAAGCTTTAATATGATAAAGTAAGGCGCTACAGAGCAAGGAAGTTACCAAAACTAATACCCATGAGGTATTCCACCTTTCTAGGTGTATGTGAAATTAATACCCACGTCCATTCGCTCCTATAAGGATGTTATATTTACAAGTCTCCCAGTTCTACATGATAGAAGGAGGAATGAAGAATGAGTATGTCGCTTCACCAAGTAAAAAGATACACCTAAATTAACAAAACCTTCAACACGTCGGCTTTTATCACAACTCTGTGAGACCCTATTACTATCAAACCAGAAGGCAAATATAGAGACACATTTGCCATAACACATACTCACCACATTTCTTACTCCCATTTTCATGCATATATTCCCTAAGAGTAGGACTATGTAAAAATAACCATTAGATCTGGGCTAATAAATCTTCAAGTATGAAATTTTATAGCTACATACACTTCCCGCTCCATTTAAACACTCATACGGAGTGAACCGGCAGTCGTAAAACATTAATAAATGTAAAACAATATAGAGAGTGACTCGACGGCCGGACATCTAGACACATTCATACTTACTCTAGGTTCATTAAATAGCGGCAATAGTCAGTTGATAGAGTCATGGTCCAGCGGACCCAGACCTTATTTTTTAGTCATTGAACGGAGACAATGAGAGAAACGAAACGATGAGATGAATATACATAACGATACATGGGTAAAGCAAATAACAAAGTAATATGATCTATGCAAATAAAGAGCGGAATAAGGAAAGAGTATTACCCAATATTGAAGACAAAGTGCTGGAACCAGACAACCAACACCGACACCATTGTTCTATTTTACAACTTTGGCTGACATGACGTGTTTTATAATTATAGTACAAAAACTGTTCTAATCCTAAACTACAGATTTACAATAAAAGTGTATCGATCTTCCGCAACTTCTATAACACTGTCAATATTACACTATTCCCATAGAAGTATAGAAAGTTTGAAATAACGCACACACCAATATTTGAAATCTCAATAATAAACTACCTACTTGGAACTTCTCAATTGGAAGAGAGTCATGATATAGAACCACTCACATCACACATATACATCACATGACTCTCATAGCGAACTCTAAGTATAACACTGAACGTACCCCGCCCTCGAATTTACCATTTATACGACACCATTATATAATGAGACAATCTAAAATGAGGAAAGGACAAATATAGAAGTATCCACATCATTTAACATTCCATACCTAAAAATCCTCTAAGCGACAACACAATCACCAAGTCTAGAATTTGAGGAGAATGTGCCGAGCCCATCAAGGAGCACCCACATAGACTACCTATTGCATTCTCTAATATTGCATGAAAGACAAGACAAACCTTTAGCTTAAGAATTGGATCGTGCCATATAGGCATCTCGGGACCTATAATTCAGAACAATATAAGACAACACAATTTCAAGAAAAAAAACAAACATATTATATGAGCAAAACAAAACCAAACTTTTAGAGACGCGAGGATTATGCCCGGACGCGATTACTAGTAGAAATACAATTAGTATAGTCATTGCAACACAAATCAAATGCAATTCACCCGGCGAGATCGGCACCTTCCTTAGCGCAGTAACGCAAAGGAGATAATAGTTCCCAGCATTTCAATGTGAAAATACGAGAGACATATAGAAATGGGCAGTATACAATTATAAGGACCAACATAAATACAAAATATCAATCAGCTAGTGAAACGATCCACCATTCGGATGAAAGAAAACTAGATAAGAATAACTCTGCACATCTTACTAACAACCTAAACACAAAATCTAATTCCATAACGAGATCGATATAAGTCTTTTAACCAGGGTCGCGAGCGAGCGGCGGAACTATAAAGACAAAAATTCTACAAATCCAGACAATGACACGTGCTCACACCTTGGCAATCCTATCCATCAACAATCAATGTATGCGAATCGAGACGAAGTCTCAAAGGAGGAGACATACACAGAAGCGCGACAATAACTCGATGAAATGGAAAAATAAAAGGGAAAACAAAAGGAAAGGTGAATATGTTATTCTTATATAGCTGCAATTAATAATGACTCCACTAACATTCTGGTACCAAGCATTTCGATTAAACAAATGATAATTTTCAGCAAACAACCAATTCCAATTCATAATATGATTCTTCCAGAATCATGTATTGCTAAATTGTAAAGGGAAGACAGGGATCAAATCAAAAACTAAATATACAGCTTACGTTTGTAAGATAGTAGGAATCTGACTTTGGAGAAACAAAACCAAATTCTACATAGACCGGAGAACACCAATTCTATCCAACCTATCAGACTCCCAGTAAAGAGCACCAACGAGGATTGATGGGAGGAGTAGAGGATCGGGGCTACATAGGATATAAGACTTACACACCTAAAAACCAATGTGTGAAGCAGACTCAAATATATAGCCTCACACAAACATTAGTCCCGATAGTAGATGCGCATTCCGAGAGTACTCTTCAAGTAGATCTTCATGCTCTGAAAAGAAGCTAAACATAAGACTTAATAAATGTAAAAATTACAAGTTAGCAACAAAATAGAACCAAGACAGATAAGAAACAGCTATGAATGAAAATAATATTAATAGAGCTACAATAATCAGAACCAAACACATCCCCGATTCCAGTAGTCAGAAAACACCCAGAGTACCCAATGGAACACCTAGAGTGCGGCAAAGCGCGAACTTGCGAATGCAAAAGACAGACAGCTGATTCCACTAAACAAGGCCACTCCGACTAAGGATTGGCTCAAGAGCAAGAGGATCTACAGCCATAATAATTCAAACACCCAATAGACTACTACATAGCCGCGCCAGCCGCAACTCGTTCCGAAGTGCAAAACCATGACTATCCCCTTAAGCCACATCAAAATCCATCTATTAACAATAAACGGTGCCACTAACAACTCCAAAGAAGGTACTCCAAAGGACAAGGGAGGGAGCTGCTTGAATACAACAGCGACAGAGCAATGGAACGGTATGCAAAATAGTAGAGACATAAGCTGATGACTATAGACGGTATCGAGGATCAGCGATACCTGATCTTGCATAAAGATATAAGGGCTGATCACATTAGCTTCGACGAGTAAAGTGTGGTACCTAAGCGTTATATAACAAAACAGATCATAACCTTAATAAATCTCTTTTTTAAAAAAAAAAGCCATGAAGAAACCTTAAACACACGAAGCGTAATGGAAATGTACGAATGAGCAGAAGCAGAGGACGCACCAACAATATGTACCTCTAGCTCTGCGCCTAGATGCGAAATCCAGATCGCGACGCAAGACCAAACCATACTCGCGAATTATCCAGAATCTTCCAACACCTTCCTCGACTTATCAGCGCAGCGCAGACAGGTCTAGCCAGAAAAAATATGGACGCATTCACCGCAATCGACAAATGACTAATCACAAAATAGCCCATAAGTAGAGAGCCACAATGAGCAATTTACCCTATCAACAGGAGTCTATAGCTCAACGATCGTGAACGCACACACATCTCTATTATAGCAAAAATAAAAAATGTACAATACCAACAAGTACTACAAGAGTATAGAAATAGACGGAGAAGGAGCAAAGCATAGATGTTTCTATAAGAACCTGTCCACGGCGGTTCCACAATCAATTCTACTAAGATCCTGTGGATCAGTTGACCGAGCAACGCGAAACAAGGTTCCATGCAATCTCAAAAGAAGTACAAGATGTACACAAGCATAGAGAGATATCATGACCCACATACAAGGGCATCCCCAAAAACACGTAACGGAGCTACAGAGAGCCAAAGGGCGCAGGAAATTTCTAACTAGATAGAGAGACATACGCGACGTATTTTGCAATGCAGCAATGCACTTAACGCCGAAGCCATCATTATTACAGGCAGACCCTCTGATTCCAGGGACCCACGACACAACCGCAATTAGTCTAAAGGAGCGATTCTAGGGAGATGAATAACTAGAGACATTATGCACGTCAAAAGAATCTCGGAATTTTCTGTAGCCTATTGGCAACTAAAAAAGATCACCGACAGACGAAGACAAAAAATTCCAACCTTTTGGCACAATATAGAATAAAAAACAACAACATCAACCCATAAAATCGCGAACATTCCCGACAGCACCTCGAGCAGCCACGTCTACGGGCACAACTGCGCATTCGGCTACGGATTAAAAGTCTCTGGCACTCTTTAGAGAGGATCACCAGGACCAGATAACCAAATAAACATATCACTACATATCTGACATTGGAATATAATGACATAGACTAGCCTTCCTTAGCAGCATACAAGCAAGACAACACCAATTCTTTTTCAATAAGCCCTTCTTTCAAAAGCCATGAACTCGCTTGGATTATGCCAGAGAATAACCGTTGTCACCCAACCCACACGACGAAACCACTCGATTGCCCTAGTATACGCAAGTTCCTGACCGTAGGGCGACATTTTTCCCTCATTACCAAATCAGGCAACAAAAATGCGAAAGACGGGGACCTGTATTTGTAAGACATCTTCCAACCAATCTGGGCGCAGCTGGATAGAGAATTAAATTGGAAAGAACCAAGAAAGACATGGTGTATGACATGAATACCCAGGAACCTTAAACCAAATAAAGCCTTGTCTGGCAAACTGACCAAGACGAAAAGAAGATGAGGTGGTATATCATCTCATAGGTCTTCTCAAGAACGGTAATTCAACCCCACCACAACATAAATTATTCAAACACTAACATTGATAATCCAAACCCACAGAACAAGTTCTTGTGCGCAATTGGTGAGGAAACCTAGGAGACATAAACATCGATAAAAGAACGGGAATCCTAAGCCATGTTGGACACCTTAAGATTTATCAGAGTGGTCATACGCTTGCTGTCTTTAAGGAAGAGAGGAGGCAGCTTATCCCAACCAGACCAGCTACCAATATATATCACTCCCCAAAGTTTTTTGATTGCAAAAAATAAGATATGGCCAGATTAAGACAATATTAAGGGAAGTATAGTTTTAAATTCATAAATAAGACGTTAAAAAACACTAAAAAATCATTCTAAAATATAAGAGAATTAAGAAGAAAATAATTTTTCCAAAAAAAAAAAAAAACTTCTCTCATACAGACCATTACTCTTCCATAAAAACCAAAACTGTTAAAAATAGGGATCCCATCCTGGCCGACATGGCGACGCCCACAAGCCACAATACATTAAGTTTCACGAATTTCAGATTTTTAGAAGCATATTTGAAGAAAAGATCGCCAGAACATTCTTATGTCTACTTGAGAGAAAAGGAGAATATCAGATCTATTCAGACTAACGTTAGACCCCTTGCATGGAATATGTGCCAATAAGGAGCAATTACAATGATATGTGATACTCCGCAATATACATTATCAGACACCTGTCAGGATATTTCTATGATGATGAAACCCCAAGATTTTGGAGGAGCGGATTATAAAGAGCTGTAACCAGTACACTCGGGGGGATCGACAAAGAAGAGCCTGGGGTCCCAACAAGCCTCAATTCAGCCGAAACATCTGCATCATGAACTTCAAGACAACTTATGAATTACCGTTGGCAGAACGCTTTCAACCCAACATATAGCATCTAGCAATAATCATCACAGTCATCTACAAGAGAGAAGGTGTAGAAATAGGTGAAGACTAGGCGCACGAGAGAATAACAAGAGATCCATAAAAGCGCGATTGACACGGTGACCGCTACCAGAGAACAATCTCTTCTCACTCAAAATCCCCCTAAACTATCGAACAACAGAAAAGTAAAAGAGAGAAAGAGAGGTCTCCCTTGATTAATCAGCCCCAACCGCAGGTAAAAGAAAAAAAAAAAATACAAACAACACCAAAAGGACCTCACTAGAAAGAGAAAAGAAGGAAGATAGGATGATACCATTTACCAACAATCCAATATGGCCCAAACAACATTGAAAAACTAAGCAAAAAGATAGTACTTCATATAAAAAACCACTCCAAAAAATCAAAACTACCTCCATATATCATAACTTTAAGCCATTTGCCCATCCATTAAAATCCCTTTTTTTGCTTCATAGAATGGAAGACCTCGGTGGGCTATAATGGGTTTATCATGGATAGATCTCCCTAAAAAAAGGCAGATGTGGTTTTGGAGAGACTATCTTAATGAAACCTATGCTGCTTGGTCTGGACAGCACATTAATCCCTCCAAATCTGCAGTTTTCTTCAGTAAGAACTGCAGGTCTGAAGTAAAGATTGCTATCAATAATATTCTCCATTTGGCTCATATTCCTGCAAGGGCCAAATATCTCGATATTCTCCTTTTTTTTCAATAGGAAGAAGAAGGACACTTTCTCAAATCTTAAAGAGAGAATTTTGGCTAAGCTGGCTGGTTGGAAAGCTCGCCTTCTCTCCCAAGCAGCGCGAACCACTTTGATCAAATCGGTGGCAAATGCTATTCCCTCTTATGTTATGTCTTTGTTTCTCTTGCCCAAGACTTTCTGTGTTGAGATAAATTAAGGTTTGAAAAATTTTTGGTGGGGTTTTACCCTTGAAAAGAAGAAGAACCTCTCTCTCTCGTCTTGGTCCAGTATATGCCAACCAAAGGCTTTTGGAGGTTTGGGTATCAGATCAATGGGCTCTTCCAATAATTCTCTTCTTGCGCGCCTTGGCTGGAAGATGACTACAAATGCCCCCTTCTTTGGGTGGATGTTTTTAAGAGGAAAATGCCTTCAGAATGGTGGTGCTTTTCTGACAATCTCCTCTAATCCAAGGGCTTCATGGCTTTGGAAAGGGCTTTTGAAAAATAGGGATGTTCTTCTCAAAGGTGCTTGTCTTTCTATTTCCAATGGTTCCAACATGGATATTTGGTCTTCTCCTTGGATCCCTCTAATGCCAAACTTTAAGCCTAGGCCGAATCCAAATCTGGTGGGTTTTCTAGATTTCACGAGTTGAGGAGCATTATTATTCAATAGTTCCAAAGTTGGAATCTTCACCTCTTGGGTGATTTTTTGATGTCCACGACAGATCAGCACCATTCTTGGATTCTCTCCCCTAGAATTCTGCTCCTTTGACAGTGGTTTTGGGCCCCTTCGGTCTCTGGGTTTATTTTCGGTTAGCTGCGCATTGAAATCTCGGTGTTCTCCTAGTAGGGTAGAATTCCCCCTTTGGCCCGAATGTTCGGGCATGGCCCCTTTGGGTATGAAGGCTCCAAGCTTGTTTGAAGCATCTGTCTTTGGAGATTGCATGGAACCTTCTTCCTTCTCGCGGCCGCACATCAACAGGTTTGTGATTGTTGGAGATCCCTTATACATTTTGGCTTTGTCCTTTCTGTCATAAACTCTTGAAACTTGGAGCACATTTTTTTTAGAATGGATTGTTTGGTAGAATCCTTGAAAGGAATTGCCCTTGGCTCTTAACTGTTGGCTAATTTTGCTACCCAGCCTTGTCGGATTGGTTGAAGTGCCATTTTCTTTCCACAGACCTGCTCTCTGGTGTCCTAAGAGCTGATATTCGGAATTCCAAATTTTTTGCTTCTCTCAATTTGATTTCATCAGGCAAGCTAAGAACAAATTAGATTCATGATGCTATAAGAACCTTGATCCGATCAAAGCCATCGCTATGTTCTCCTCTAATTTGAACTTCATGTTGCTGTGTGGAAAGAAGCAGCCCTCCCTTCCTTTGGAGTCCTCCTGGGGATGGCAGTATAAAAGGAATTTTGATGTTGGCTGTAAGGGGAAGTTTGCAGTTGCCGGCGTGTCCTTAGTGATCACTTGGGGAATATTATAATCTGCTGAACTCTTCGTTGGCCCTACTCGGATGCCCTTTTAGGGGAAGCCAGCTGTGCTTTGCTCACAGTCGCCTTGGCAGGTGTCCATGGGCGTCTCTTGTTTCAAACTGGAAGGGGATGTTTTTGCTGATTATTTTAGCCATAAAATCATCTTTAGTCTTTTTTCTTCTTGGTCTTTTGCTAATGTAATTTCACATATTAGTTAGATTTAGCTTCCTTTCAGAGCTAGAATTATTTTGAAGTCTCATCGTTGCTAACTATCGGGGCCACATGTTTTAGCTAAGTGAGTCGCTTCCCATCATGTGTATGGTAGCATTTCCATAGGATCCCACATTCCCACATTCTCTCTTTCCTACGGATCAAGAGTGGGAAGAATCTTCCCTTGTAATCCTTCTCCCCTTTCAATTAGAAAATAATAATAATAATAATAATTGGTTAGAATTATCATTTTTATCAATTACCAAGATATATGATGCTAAGAAAACATCTTTTACGAGAGCTGTGGCGGTCTCCCCTGGACCGTCTCGATCCCATGAGTGAATAGAAAAGTTGAATCTACATTGATCTTACTTTAATCGCCCCATATATCCTCCTATGGAAAAGTTTGGTTTTGTAAGATGAGAGTTATTCGATATCTCTCACTCCAAGTGGATCTTTCACAGGTTGAATTTGTTGCTTATCCTACAGCCCATGTCTAATGCACGATTTCATGAACTAAAGCTCTTCTTCGTCAACAAGGAGGTCCGATCCCATGAGTGAATAGAAAAGTTGAATCTACATTTATCTCACTTTAATCGCCCCATATATCCTCCTATGGAAAAGTTTGGTTTTGTACTCCAAGTGGATTTTTCACAGGTTGAATTTGTTGCTTATCCTATAGCCCATGTCCAATGCACGATTTCATAACTAAAGCTCTTCTTCGTCAACAAGGAGGTTACTAGTGTCTCCTTAGAATCTCCACACTTCAAATTCTAGGACTTGTGATAGTTTCCTTAGAGATTATGAACGTAAAGAGGAACTTAAATTTGTTTTCTCAATTTTATGAGTGCTCTTATGAAATGGTTCGTTTTAAACCGGTAGTATCTTTCTACTAGATTCCTAAGAAATGAGAAGTTATTGTAGAGAGAGATTTATCAACTCATAATAATAGAGTTTTATTCCAATTCAAATTGGTGGGGAGTTATCAAATAACTTATGGGATTATTGCATAAAAGAAGTCAAGATCGAACTTTAAGAAAACGTGTAAAGAACAAAGTTATTTTAATTAAACAACAAAAGTAAGAACATCTACTTGGTTGTACGGCCACTACTTGACTATTGGGCAAAACTCTTCTTCTTGTTCTTCTAATGAAAATCACTTATAGCCTCAAGGATTATGAAACATTCAAGTATTCTCACCAATGACTAAAAAAAACTGAGAGTGTGGCTCTCAAAAACTTTCACTATTTTATAAATAAGTAATGCTACATACACTCTCACTTTTTTACACTCATTTTTACACTCCTTAATATGACTTTTAAAACCATTATTAGATTAAAATTCAATTGAAGATTTATCCCAAATCTAATGGTAGTTTTAAAAAGCCATCTAAAGAATAATGAAAATGGGAGTAAGAAATTGGGAGTATGTGTGATATTACTCTTTATTCTTTAGAGTGCTCAAGAATAATAACCACTAAGTTATTTTTCTATTGGTTGTGTTGTACCTCTTAAAGCTACATACTCTTCTATTTATAAGCTTATCAAACTAGAGAGGTGAAATAACATAAGCGACGTGGGACTAATTTCCACTACACAAAATGACGCATGGGATTAGGTTTTAACCTTAGCTCGTGCGCCTTATCTAAAGCTTATGGGCTTGGATTTTATCCTAGTCCAATCCCAATTATGCATCTCTATCCATTCTCTCTATAGTCAAGTGTTNAATAATTTAAAACAAGTAAACCAATAAATAAAAAGCTTATCATTGGTTAATTCACATCAGCATGGTAAGGAACCCAAAAAAAAAAAAGCTTCAAATAGGCTTATGACATTTGTCATCTCATGACTATTATAAGTTACTATTTCATTACAATTGATTTCACTAACAATTATAATTGCACTATAGTTTATATTTTTTATTAATTCAATTAATCCCATAGACAATTCTTAATGTTGACATTTAATTCCTTCATGAAACATTCCATAGCATAATAATGTCACTTTAATTATCTACCTCTTTATTTTTGAGTAATTAATTTAATTATTATTTTTGTACTTATGAAAACTCTTTTCATCATGTACATAAATATTTTAGTAACTCTTACTAAAATGTTATGGTTAGAAACTCAGAATAATTCCTTATTAAATATCTCAATGGAAAATGTATTATCCTTTAAAGAAAAGACTTAGATTACTTATTGAGAAATGTGTTCTTATAATACTACATGCGATCACCTAACACACTAAGAATTTCAACCATAGTAAAAGTTTCAATCATAAATGCATCAAAGTGACATCCACTTGACATATGAGTTTACAATCCTTTCAGGATTTAGAATCATTATCATAAGAAGTCTCTGTGAGTTAAGTTATTCCTTTTGACAATGTTTGAGAGGAATAACGATTCACGTGATCCATTTAGTGCATTACATCTACACATCAACCTGAAGTCTTTATTTTATTTGATCAAGACAGATCATTATGGTTTATGTATAACAATCTTCACAAACGTAATGTCCAATTTTAGTACTGGCTGCAAACATAAAAAGGCTCAAGACTACATGGTTTATGGTTTAAGACTACAAAGGAGATCCTCATGGAAAAGCCCAACTCTATTCCAGACTTTATGTAGGAAGAGAGGCCCGGTAATTGCTACACAGGCTGATAGGATAGGGCAACGAAGGCAAACAACCTGCATTCAAGAGCTAACTGGAAATTACAAGAAATCCTAATGACATGTTTAGTACGTGGAATAATTATTTATTGGAATAGCCTTGTTAAGAATTAAATAAGTGAAATGAATTAACCTTCTAATAGCCATACTTATGGCTATCGGAATAACTATTCAAAAGTTAATACATTCCATTTTTTCCATTCTTAATAAAGGTTATTTCAATGAATAGTCATTTCGCGTACTAAACATAACCTAAGACTCCGTTTGTTTCAGCGTAAAATGATTTTCATCGAGAATATTTTTCGGCGTTTGACGCGTACGGAAAATCACAAATATTTTTTATATTTTTAATTATTCATATTAACCTATAAAAATTAATTTTTATTCACAACTTAAAAATATTAATATAATTTTATTAATATATTATATTAATAAAATCTTCGAACTACAGCCAAAACACCGCTAGACCCTCGCTGGACCACCGTCAGGACCTGGTTGGCGATCAGATCCCGAGAGTGCCCTGACCGGATCTCAGGGGTTTTCCAACCAGGTCCCGACCGTATTTCAACATTGTCCCGGTTGGATCTCGGTAGTGTCCCGGTTGGTGTTCCAACCAAGTCTCGACGATATCCTAATTGAGTCCCCGCGATGTCCTGGTTGGGACCCAACCGGGACAATGTTTTTGAAGGAGGTTCTTGATATAGCTACAACAACATCAATGACATTGCAGAACCCTTTTCACTTGAGGACGTGTGATGCAGAGCACCAAATCACATGAGCTAAATTATTATTGTTTTAGAATTTTATTTTCAAACGGGTTGTATTAACTTTATTTAGACTTTATGTTATTGTAGCGGGTCGTTAGCCCAAGTATCACTATGATTATTTCCCTGGGGTGCTGTCTTTCAGGACTTGTGGCTCAAAGTCATCTTTTCTATTCTATGCCAAAAAGTTTAGGTCACCATATATCTTTATTAGTTTAATATAAGATACACTTTGAAGTGACATGAGTAGTGATTATATGCTCTATGCTTGCTTCCATGGTTCCCATATAAGAAAAAGTGGGACATGTTAATGGTATTAGCAATTACATCATTTACTTATGTGCAAGCTTCTTGTGTATAGGGGTGAGCACGGGTCGGTTTGGGTCGGGTATCGCGGATATCCGATACCCGATCCGTAGGGTGCGGGTTTGAAAATTTCAACCCGCAACCCGCATCTTTTGATTTTAATCCGCCGGGTTACGAGTCTGCGGGGCGGGCCGGGTAAATACCCGATCTGATCTAATCGATCAGATCAGATCGATCAGATCAGATCGATCAATACCCGATCTAATTTGATCGATCAGATCTGTTATCATTAGATCAGATCTATCAGATCTGATCGATCATATCAGATCTATCAGATCTG
>FXXK01000658.1:13204-39054 GCA_900184695.1 Betula pendula
TTATTTTTGAATACCCGACGTTGGTTCGATTGCGGGTTTAATATTTTACAACCGCAATCCCGACCCGACCCGCATAATATACTTATTCACACACACATTTTTCAGGACTTAGGACAACCTACTTCTCTTCGTGTGATCCACTGGTCGTGTCTGACTCCCTTCTCGCTCATTTTCTTTCTTTCTTCCTTCTTCTTTCTCTCTCTTTGTGTCTGACTGTCCGACTGTGTCTCTCTCCTTCTCCTCTTTTCCTTCCTTTCCTCTCCTCTCTATCTTCTCTCCTTCTTCTTCTTCCCTCCATCTCCTCTTCGTGTGAAACTACCGAGAACCCTATTTTTTCTGCAAAAAATTCAAAACGGCTGCACTCTGCGCCCACAGCCCCGCCGCACTCCTGCGCACCACGCCGCCACGACTCGCGCCCACCCGCCGCCGCACCTCCCCGCCCCACGCCGCCCATCTCTAATCTCTGGGTTAGCCCAAACCATTGATCGATCGAGCAGATCTTATAATCTGATCATTAAGATGCTAATCTATCAGCGGGGCGGGTCGGCCGGGTTGTGCGGGTTGGGGCAGGTTCTGCTCACCCCTACTTGTGTCTTTTCTTGTATGCTTGAAGGAGCTTTGTGAATGCTCTGTTCTTTAAATAATCTCATTTATAACAAGGGAAAAATGTAAGGGTAATACATGTCAGCATTTCATTGGTACTTATGTGACACACTAACAAAATCCGTCAAGTGTTTTGACAGAATTTGACTACAGAAATTAAATTATTATTTTGGCCTACCCTAAGAATCTTTGAATTATTTTTTATACAACAGGGAGTGATTTATAATTTAGGTCAATTACATGGACCGATTTTACATTTTTTCCTTAGAGCACTAACAACAGCTTCTCTTAAAACCCATTATCTTTCCTACTATAAGAAAACATGTTAAAAAAACTAAAAAAAAAAAACCTTTGGAACATCTTCTCTTGGTGTTCATTAAACTATAGCTAATTATTAATAGGTCTTATAATTGTAGACGGCTTATACCAAGATATTCTAACAATGATTTTGATGTTCACAAATTTGCTTAATAAGTTTATTTTTATTCTTTCTTAAATTTGGTTAAATGTTTTAACCTCAAAACCAACAAGTTGATCCGATCTAATTCTCCATTGAGAAATGTCGTATTCACATCCATTTGGAAGATTTTCAAATCTAAATGTGAAACTATAGTTTGAATTAGGCGAATATAAGCAAATCTCACCATTGGGTATAGCCCTTTGCCATGAGATGGGTCTTATAGCTCGCTCGCCGCAGAAAAAAAAACACTGAAAATCGCAAATTTCGGTTAAAAGGCATGATTTACTGTTGCTGAAACCATTGCCGTTTAGTTCCATACAAAACCGATTTGGTCCCTTCTTTTGTGCCGTTTAAATGGCATGTAACATCTAATGCATTTTAAATCACATAATCTAAAGATCTACATCAATTAAATAAACTCCTTCAACTAAGTATAGGAAAAAAAAAAAAAAAAAAAAAACCTTTGTCCATAGTTTTATTCCGCATGCAAATTGCATTGTTTTACTTAAATTTGTCTCTTAATCCCACTGAAATTGACTGAGAATAACGCTTACTATTACATGTGAAGCAAATGACAATATATAATGCATGTATTTCTGCCCATCATCACTCAATTCAGCTGCTGCTTACATTTACTATAAACATCAACTGTCATCATCACCCTCTTATATATAATAGTATATATATACAATGTTCCTCCTTGTGGAACATCGAGGCACTCTCAATCTTCATAAAATGAGAGTAATATTGGGAAGAGTTGACAGTATCAATGAGATCATTTCTGGGTTTACCTGACCTGCATCAATGTTTTCAACCCATTTCCCGCAAAACTGTTCCGACTGCCCAGAAATCACCCAACAGCTGAAACTTATCTGAACCGTTGAAAAAACTAAAAAATAAATAAAAAACTTTTTTACAGCACCTAAGCCAAATCCAAACTTGTCTTGGTGCCAGTTTAGGAGTAAATTAAAAGAGCAAACAAGCAAGCAGCAGTAAAGAAAAAAAAAAAAATTTAATAGAGGGTAAGATTTGTGCCAAGGAAATAACTATAATAACTATCACCTAAAAGAGTTCTCTTTCTCCATTTCTTTTTTTTTTTTTTCATTTTTGGCACAGGAGCTAGTTTCCAGTTAAAGGTTACAGTGTACACTAAAGAATTTAAGGCCTGCTCCTCTGATCTCTTCTGGAAGCTACCTGATATTCACACAAAAGAGAATAATACAACAGACAAGCATGAGATACAGCTTAAACTAGGTATTGCCAGCTTCCGTTGGTGTAGTAAAAGGAGCCAGCGTGTTAGGAGGAAGGTTTATACCGCCCCCTCTCACGGATATATTAGGGCACTTGACTGAGCTAGCCCGGCTCACAAGATTTGAGTCGAAAAAGACTACAATCACTGTGATGTCATCATGGAAATGGCGGCGGACTCCACGGTCAATCTTCTTCAAGTCTGAATACCTCATTTCTCTCTTCTTTGCTGCTTCCTGCAAAGCAGCTTTTACCAGCCTTCTTGCACTTCCCTGCATATAGTTAAACAGAAAGTAAATTCTCTTTCCATTTTCCATCTCTAACAAACAGAGTTTGCTGTTTGACATAGTCTCTACCACTTATGTGGCAAGTAAAACCGATCAAATTTGAGTATGTTCAATAAACCATGTGTCAAAATTAGATGGTAAGGAAAACAATAAAGTTGGAAATTATTTTTCTCTCCTGCCTGGGGGACAGTTCTACATTTGGCAGTCAACAAAGATATTCAGTATCAAGACAGCTAATATTTTAAGTTTACTGCATCAAGAGGTGTATTGGACAATCCATTATATTGAGTGCCCCATGCATATATAGACAAAAAATCCAGTTAAGTCAGCATGGGAACAGATTCAAGCAATTTTTTTTTTTCCCTGAGATACAACAGAAGAAAGGGAAGGGGTCAAGGTGAGTCTTTCCCACTCAAATTCAAGCAATATTTATTTGAGGGTAGAGTAAGCAAATTTGGGAAATGGCAGGCACGTAGAATATATTTGAGTGTCTCATGGAAATGACACTGCTTTGCATGGCCTCCAAAGGAACTCATAGATGGGTTTAAATGATAAGAGAAAACCTATTGGAACGCTTCCATATCTACTATATGACCGAATGTTCATTTAGCGTAGAGTTGATATTATCAATATATTTTAAGACAAACATGAGGACACTTTTTGTCTTCCACAAGTACATTAAGGCTACTAATTTAAACTCTATCTACTTGATCATTTATTAAATGTGCATAGCCCTTACCCTCACTGACATAACATAACAGTGTTCAAATGACATCACTTTCTTCTCACCAAGAGGGCAGCCAAAATCAGCAGCCTGAACTAATCTCTTTTACAAAATTATTGTGGAAAAAATAAAATGTACGATCCATTAGTTGTAGGAAAAAGGAAAAAGGAGGGAAAGAATGGGGGAGAGGAGATTAAGAATTTACACCTGAAGAACTCCCAACTGAACTTAATGTCTGAACAGATATCCACCTAATAGCCAAAGAATTAAATTCATGCACAACTACGAACTACAATGAAGAAGATGATAACGATGATAATCATGATGATCTAATCCGGCAATGGTTCTAGGAGATATTGCTACAAATTAAGATGGAAAAGTGTTCACTAATGTCAAAAGTAATAGCATACTGGTACATCAACAACTCAAAAGGGTTTTATCTTTTCAAGCATACGTGTTCTTTCGGGAACATAATGGGCAGATGAGGCATGGTGCTCATATCGGAATTTGGTTCTAAAGGAACCTTGAGCATTTTATTACTAGGCCCCATTCACGATTTATTTACATATTTGAACAAATAAGGAATTAGAAGGTGTAAATTCCACAATTTAGCCTCTATGGAATTTCTTCTAATTTGGATATGCTATTTTGGGGTCAATCTATTAGGAATAGGACTACATGGTTATGGGTTCATTTACAATAACATCTAACTGAAGAAAGGGCCTGAAGAACACAAACAAACATGGGACAGCATATATATAAGAAACACTGTGTAAGCCAACAAAAACCTTTTGAATCACTTCCTAGATATAGTACAGGAGACCAACTAAAATCTAGGTTGAGCTGGATACTGCCTCTACTATACTTTCTGACCCCAAGAATACATGGAAGTAAACAACATAAAGATCTCGTTATCAATTAAGAACCAATATTTAGTGTTAAGATATGTGTAGATGTCTTACACTGCGTGGATGATTTTGAACTATATCAACTGCTTCCTGATTGCTGAGGTGTTCCCAGAGCCCATCAGATGCAAAGATAATAAATTGATCATGTGGTTGTAATGGGTGCACCGAAATTGTTGGTTCAGAGCTCAGTATAGGCCTTTTCAGAGGTTGGCGTAGGCGAAATTTAGAATACAAAGGCTCCCGGTTGAACTCAGCCTTTTTTAAATATTCATCACCAATAGATCTAGAAATCTGCAAGACGAAAGATTCTGACAATTACGGAAAACAATTAAACAAGAAAATGCTTTAAGTCAAATAAGCAACACATCCGCAAGAATAAAACTCTTGTATAGCATCATCATACTACAATCCTGTTTGGGACTCATAATATATAGTTAAGTTCCATATTTCCATGATACAAGAAATAAAACTTCAATATATGTTTTAGAGAGAGAGAGAGAGAGAGAGAGAAAGAGAACATGTGCCTCTTTCTCTTAGGATACTTCCCAAATTTTTAATATATTATCTACTGTGAAATACCAACAAAAGAAAAAACCAAGAAAAAAAAAACCTCACAGTTATCATAACCAGCTGACCACAAGAAAAATGGAAAGGGAAATTATCACCACAAAGAAAAAGGGAAAAAATAAAAACCAAATTTTATATCATGTAGACTACATAAATCTACCATATAACACAATGCCTCCAAAGGAGCAAAAGTTAGATCCCTGATGGCCTGACCTCCTATAAAGTGACATCCATTTCATTAATGAATTATTCACATGACAGTCTGCCCACTGAGCCTCCTATAGGTGGAAATAATATTTCATCATTACTACAGTGGTAAACTATATAAGTATAAGAGCTACCACAATGGTAATTAATGTATGTAAAATATTTAAATGAAACTAGCATTCTCTTCAATTATTAAGAATTGTCCTCTGTAAAAAGAGGGGGAAGAGGGGAGGTAGAATACTCCACTCGAAGGAACTTTCAACTCCTCTTGTTGTATTAAATGCTTTTGCCATCCTAAATTAGAGAATTGACACCTGAGTATCACAGTATCAAGTAGATGGAGATACTTGATGAAATAGAAAGTACACTTTTCCTATTTCATCAAAAGTACACGTTTGAGGATCAAGAAAGAACGCTCGATGAGCTCAAGTCTTTTTTTTTTTCACCCTTTTCTCTTAGACAGCTGCTTATCTAGCTCCTTTAGCGATAAGCTTTTCTGACTTCTGTGTTCTTTTCTCTTCTTGTAATGAGTCTTGACTCTTGTATACTTCCTGTGTACTAGGGTTGCGCTTTGCGCTTTTTATAAAATTTCTACTTACTTATCAAAAAAAGGAAGTACACTCTTAAACAGGAAATTAACGTCTGATTGGCAATACTACGTCGGCGCTTTTTATAAAATTTCTACTTACTTATCAAAAAAAGGAAGTACACTCTTAAACAGGAAATTAACGTCTGATTGGCAATACTACGTCAGATATGAACACATAATATTCTTTAGAACAATCACAACAGCTTTCCTTTAATTTTCCCTAAATTTAGGGAACAAAATTATTTTTTACTTTCCTATCTAAATACACTTTACAATAGTTTCCCTTATTTTTTTCCTATTAAATTAAAATATTATTTCTTTACTAAATACAAGTTTCCTATTTCCTCACTTTTTTTACAAAATTCTAATAGTCCTCAATGAAAGACAAAAAGAAGAGAGGAAAAAGGAAAGAGATATTTTGGGTTAAAATAATATATAGGGAAGTTATAAGAAGCTCTTTAGAGCACTCGCAACAGATGCCCTATAATTTGTTTCATTCTCTAAATATAAGGATAATCTAAAAAAAAAAAAATACAAAAAGACACTTGCAGCATGCCCTAAAGGGTTGGTTCTCTTCTCTAAATCATTGGGTAGCACTCTAGCTACCCAATGCATTATTTTAATCTATAAAAAATCACGCTCTCTCTCCTCTCTCCTCTCTCCTCCCATCTCTCTCTCCCCTCACACCTCTCTTTCTCTTTCTCTCCTCTCCCATTCTCGATCAAGAACTGAGGATTGATTTCTCAAAAACCCACATCATTTTCTCCTCCTATTCTCCCTCCAAAACCCATAGCACTCTAGTTTCTCCCTTCCTCTACTTCATTTCTCCAAAACCCATCTCTGCCATTGTTCGTTTGTGATGCCCCTTGGATTTTGTTCCAAGAAATGGAGTGAAGAGATTTCAATGGAGGAGAGAGAGAGAGAAGACGCAGGAGAATGAGAGAGACAGAAGACGCAGATTATTTTTGAAATAAATGAAAAAAAAAAATAAAGTAAAGTAAACAAATATATTATTTTAATGAGTAATGATTTATATAAGCCTGGGCTGATTTGAACAGTAAATCAGCCCAGGCTTTTTCTTTGTATTTTTGTGGACCCTACATCCAAATTCAGATTTTTTTTTTTTTTAATCCCTAAAATACAAAGAAAAAGCCTGCTGATTTACTGTTCAAATCAGCCCAGACTTATATAAATCATTACTCTATTTTAATGATATAGAAAAAAACTTAAGTGAATCTATTGTAGGATGTACTTGAATAAGGAAGCAAAAAATAATTTAATTCTCTAAATTTAGGAAAAATTGTTGGGTATCTGCTACTAGTGATCTCAGTTTTCCTATACATTGAGTTCAACTGTAGCAAACCCAAAGTTCGAGGAATCAATACGGAAGCTGCTTTAGGTCACTTTTTATGGTTTTTTTAAATTTTTTCCTATATTTAGGGAAGAGAAGGGATTATAGAGAAGCTGTTTTGAATACTCTTACTTGCTCTAACCGCAAGAAAATTTATAGGGCAAACTACACTAATCAAATTGAAAGATTGAGGGACATTGCAATAAGGGTGGCAGATTGAAGGGAGTAAATGTAGTTTCTCCAAACTAATAATAAGAACAAATTTTTATGCATTGTATGAAACTTACCTGTATAAGGCCCTTTA
This sequence comes from Betula pendula, assembly GCA_900184695.1. Taxonomy (NCBI): domain Eukaryota; kingdom Viridiplantae; phylum Streptophyta; class Magnoliopsida; order Fagales; family Betulaceae; genus Betula; species Betula pendula. Next base: position 20,453 of record FXXK01000658.1, read on the forward strand.
CACGCCAGACATTATGCTTCAAAACTACAATCTGCGGGTCATCAGGATGCAAAGAATGCAGCTCCTGTCGCACGGACTCTATACTCACATTGTGCTCTACTGACAATTGGATAGCTAAAACCTCTCCTGTTGCCTTCACAACTCTTCCCAGGACAGCACGGGAATCACCAAGGTTGGCAATGTAAAGGGTTCCACCACAAACAACACCGACAAGAACACATGACCCAACCGCTGCAATCTGTGGTGTTATTGGCCATTGTTTGGTAACAACAGACAAGAACCCATCTTCTGTCGCTTGAAATGCTTTCCGTATCACATCCACTGACATCGACTGTTGTTCCGTAGTAAACCCTGCCAATAATTATCAAAACAGAAGATTCAGAACAGCTTGTTGAACTTAAAACCCACAAAATCACTACCAAAATATAGTTTGTTCATCAATTATTTAATTACTTGAGTAAAGAGTCAAAATTTGAAGATCACAATTATAGTGCTCCAGTTAATGGCTGAGAGCAAGAAAGAAAAATGTAGAAAAAGAAAATAAAATAATCTTACAAATACCATTACTTGTGGCCCCAAGTTTTCCTCTAAAATGACTAGAACTTAATGGAGGTGATTCTTTCATTTTCAGAATATTAACACAATAAGCCTTTTTAACTCGAGCAACTTTGAAGTTGACTACTACTCTGCCATTCAGCCATCTAAAGCCTTATCCTTCACTATATATTTGCTTTCCCTAAATTTTCTAAGCAGCCAAATAAGGTGCAATCAAACTCGGGACCATAATAAACCCTAGGGATAGCACAGTCAGCTCACGCCTCATGAAGACATGTCGCTAAGTCGGAGGTTCAAATGTTCCTCTCCCATTCCCCTTTAGGCCAAACTCACTCTTCAATTTACGAAAAAAAAGAAGGGAAAAATGCTTCACAGTCCCTAAAGTATAACTTTTTATCAAATCACTCAATAAGGTTTAAAGTTTGTCAATTTACTTCTTAAAGTTTCAATTCTTATTAAATAGATTATTTTGTTTATCTTCCATTAAATTTTTAACTGTGTTGCCATTTCATGCCCAATTAGAAGGTGAAGCGTGTCCCCTATAATAATAAAATAAAAAGAAAAGAAAAAACTAAAGCTATAAATATAAATATCAAAAGAAAAAAGAAAATAATAAATATAAAAAAAATTAAAAATTTAAAAAAAAAAAAAACAAATACTAGAGGTGGTCGGCGATGCCACCCCAAGCGTGGGGTGGCTTGCGCGGCACCCCCATTTGTAGGGTGGCTGCGTGGCCACTCCCCAACAGTGGGGGTGGCCACATGCCTCTTGTGTTGTTTTTCTTTTTCTTTTTCTTTTTTTTTTTTTCAATTTTTTTTTTATATATTTATATTATATTTTTAACTTTTTCTTTTTATATTAAAGGGACATGTCTTGCCTTCTAATTGGGTATGATGTGGTAATACCGTTAAAAAATTTAACGGAAGATGGAGGAAATGATATATTTGATAACAATTTAAGCCTTTGGGGGGGGGGGGGGAGGGATTTGATAAAAATTATGACCTAAGAACCTATGAAGAAAGAAAGGGAGGAACCATAATATTTCACCAAAGTTGAAGACAAGTCACTTACTCTTGAGATGCTGAAATAGGTGATCATTGACATAACGCGATGTCTCAGGCCCCCCGTGCCCATCATAGACACCAATAAAGGTACCAAAGGGGCCAGTTTCGTGTGAGCTCAAATTGCCTGACTCAATCTGGCTCTGGTCCTCAAGCAAGTTGTTGGCCTGGACTACAGCCATTGAGAAGTCACCATTCAAGTGCTGTCCACTGTCTTTGTACCACAATAGCCCTTCTTGCCGACCCCTTGCATCCGATCCTGCATGAACATATCGATCCGACCTCGGCCGAAAACAGGCCCTCAAAAAGTTCATCAACTCCGATAACATCCCTCATTTCCTCCAAACAACCCTCAAAATTCTCATCCAGGTCAAAACCAACTCTGACCCAAAAATCCCAATTGTGAATTGTATTGTTCTCAACTCCACAGCATAATAATCATACACTACAACAGCTTCAACAATCAAAAGACACATAAAAATCAATACTTGCACAATCAGAACATACCGAGTAAACAACAGAGCACAAATAGAATTAGATAATTGAAGGCTTAGAACCTAACAATATCAGATAACTGACAAAGAAGACGACTTCACTGTTAAATTCAGTTGGGGGATTGCACCAAAAACAGAAGGAATCAGGTCCTATATCCTAAAAAGCAATCCTTGTTTCCTATTAAAACCGAAAACCCATGACCACAAACAGCCGCTAATAATGAAAAAATCAACAGAGAACCAAAAGGGGTTTTGAAAAAAGAAGTGGTCAAAGCCACTTTGTCTTAAGACAAGTGCTTGGTCAACCATTGGGACATCCAGAAGGTATACCTCTTCACATTGAAAACTAAACCCCTCCAGTCATACAAACCGCCCAGAAACCCATCAACCACAAACAATTCAAATTCCTTATCTTCCATATATACACAATAAAATCAAAAAACAAAACCTTTCTTAAAGAAGAAGAAGAAGAAAAAAAAAAGCTTACCCAATATAAGTTGGCTGATTCCTGCAAGCTACTGCGGGCTACAGCTGAAGAAGAGAGGAGGATCTGGAAAGAGCAAGAAGAAGCTCATGTGGGCATGACAAAGCATGAGATCTGTGGATCCATCGAATCAAACAAGAGCGAAAAAAAGGGGTCTTAGTTGTGTTTGCTTTTTTGGCTTATAGTGGTGTTGAAGATGATGAGAAAGTTGAAGATAGGAGCAGAAACGTGAAATGGGACTTTGCCAAAAGACCCAGAGGCTATATATTGGGAAAACTCAATCTTTGTTGAGTTCTTTTTCTCTTTCTTTCTCAGCAGACAAGCCCCATAAAAGACGAACAATGGGAAGCTTGAAGCCAGCAAAGCAGAGGTCCAGCTAGGGGCTCCACCCCACTATAGCTCAGAGAGATAGAGAGAGAGAGTCAATGAGACTATTGGACAAGGATATTGTGCTCTGCGGTATTATGGGGCTTCCATGAAATGGGGTTCACATGACAACACGTGGAACAGTGGTGGGGTTTATGGGCAATTGACACGGCTCCCAGCAACACCATGGAGGAAGAAAGTAAAAGGATAAGAATTATTGGTTGTTTAAGAAAAGGAAATGAAAGGAAAGGAGTCTCTTTGTATTTGTAGAACAGAAATTCCACAAACCACTCAGCACCTTATCTAAAGATGCTATTCTCTCTGTCTCAAACAATCTATGATAAGCAAGTTGTAATCATATATTATTCATTTTCTTGTTTGAGAAAAACTTGCTTGTATTTAATTATGTGAAACTTCTTTATCAATATATTTAATATGAATATTTTTGGTTAGTATTTGTTATAGTGTTAATTAATTTATTAAATTTATTATTATTTTTTTAATGAATTTAAGCTTTTGGAATGAGATTTGGATTTCTTGCCATTTTTTGTTGAAAGAGAAAGGAGGAATCAGGGTAACGTGGATTGTTAAAAGAAATCATGTTCGAGTGAGTTCCCTTGTTCAAATGAGCTTCCTTTTTGAGCCGGCTCTCATGTTTAGGCAGGAACGCTTCTTTCACATACCTCTGCCCAAAGATGAGAAAGGCATGATAAGGAAAAAGATAAAGAAGAACAGTGTCCTTCTAGATGAGTTTTAATTAAATATGAAAAATGTTAAAAACTACATATTTATTATATTCACATCTTATCGGCCCTTATATTGGTCTTTGTTATAAAAAATTAAAAAAAAAATGAAAAACTGATGATATTGCCACATTAACCTAATAGGATAAAAGTGAAATGAAATATGATTTATAGCATGACTTATCAAATATTTTAGGGGTGGAGTCTTACTTATTTAGAAAGAAATAAATAACTAAATTAATTATTTCTTATGGGATTTAAACTTTTTTTTAAAAAAAAATAAATGATAATTTAACGGCAGGGATAATATTGTTTGTGATGTTGGATCTGTTTGAATAGTTAATTGTTGTAAATAAAAGACGGTCCATTTGGGTTTGTACACGTGTCTCATATTCGAAGTAAGTAGCACTGAAACGTGGTGCCTCTAGATGTGAAGGTTTCGCAATGGTCGTCGGTTTCGAAGGAGAAAAAGAGTAGCCCCCCTGTGATGAGCCTCTGTCCCCACAAAGTTTAGGTCCAAATGAATTCAATCAATTATTTTCATAGTAATAGCTAAACATCAATGGTTAGCTAAACAGCTCATTAATTACTTTTTGGTGTTTGGACGTTTCCTGGATTCGTCGGTTATTGTATTAATGTCTTATTGTGATTTTTTTCCTGACTTACCAGAAAAAGTAATTTTTTTTTTTTATTCGTTTTATGTAAGTTAAATTTTGATCCCATCTTCTAGTAACCATTTTAACAAGGTTTTTTTTTTTGTTTTTATTTTATTTAACCATGTTAACAAGGTTGTGTGACACTTGTCTTAACGATTTGTCATATATATACCTCTCATCCAAAATTAATAAAGCCTTTGGAACATTTTTTTGGGTGATTAATTAAAAATTAAGGGTACGTTTAATATAATAATGATTTTGAAATGTTTTTTTAAAAAAATAAAAAATAAATTTTTTAATATTATATAAATATGGGAAGTTTTTTTTAGGGAGGTCTATATTTAAAAAGTGTTTTATATTTTGAATTGTATGTATTTTTTTTTATTTTTTTTTATCATAGGTTTAATTGTACTTTATATATATATATATTTCAATTTTTCAAAGCTTCCTTTGGCATCTTTCGTCGGGACCCAATTGTGTTCATTGCTGTAATAAAAGGCCCTTTCATTGATTGCAAAAGCTTAGACTAGTTTGCACCTTATCCACAAAGGATATATTGACCTAAAGGTTCCTTTTTTTTTTTTTTTTTTTTTTTCTTTTCTTTTTTTCCCCGTAAGCGACATTAAAGGTTCCTATTAAAATAATTAGCATGCCCCATTGAGGATTTGGGGACCCCTTCGTATAGCTTGGTATATACGTGCAATAGATAAGAAAACTGCAAGAAAAAATGGTAGTAAATTACAAAACATAGAAATGATTTTATTTGTCATGTTTCGCCTTTTGATCTATAGCAATTGGGAGCCAAAACAAGCGATTTAGACTGTGCTTGACCCGCGATTTCGTAAGTTAAATGCACATTTTTAAATAAAATCGTAAAAAATATTTTGTTTAGAATTGCATTTGAAAAAAAAAATAACAATTTAAAAAATGAAAAAAACAATTAATATTCTTGCACGCCAAACGTCATTAAAGGCCAAATTATAGTTTTAAAAAAATATTAAACTGTATTTTTAAAAATTACATTTTCTTAACTACATTTAAGAAATTGCACATTTTGAAACCGGTGAACTAAATGGAGATCAAAAAAGAAAAAGAAAAATGGCAACAAAATAAAGCCATAAAAGAAGAAAAAGATGAAGAAGAAAAGAAAAAGGGTATATATCAGTAGGTACGACAAAAAAGGCACTGTGGCACTAGCTGAGATTGTAGACATTTAACGTTAATTGGGGAAATTGGATGAGGACATAATCCACCAATTGTACAAGGTTAATTGGTCTCCAATCCAATAGTGGAACTGTTGGGTCGGTTTCAAAGGTCACTAAAGTTCTCATTAATCTTTAGATAGAAAGTTGACATCCTGTGTGACCTAAAAATGTCACAATCCATTTTCCTTTAAAAATTGAATGATTCACTCTCCATGTCCCCAACTTTCACGTTCTAATCATGTGGGGATGCAATTCAATATTATCGTCAATGCCTTTGGATAATCTCGATCATATATCTTCTTAATTTGTTTGTTTTGATAGAAAATGATAATCCAGGGAAGGTTTAATGATATATACATCATAGGCATATATGTATGATGATGCATATGTTCAAATTCAAGATTTTTTCCCTAATACATGTTAAATTATTAATTATCTCAAAAATTTAAGCGAATAGAAAATCGTAAAGTTAACCATAATTTATTTAATTAGAAAGAAAATGTAAAATCATTATCTAGAGTTTCACTAATTTGCAAATTACTCCTAATTGTGATATAAAAAGTTATCGGAAATAACTCCATATGCTGCAAAATTAACAAATAAGTTTCTGCATTCAACTTTCATCTAAAATTTTAACAAAAACCGCTAAAGTCTCATATTAACAATATCAATTATATTATGACTACAAAAAAAAAAAAAAAATTGAATGAATGGTCAGACTACCTCCAAATTGGCTAGAAGGGAATGACAAAGGGAGCGGTTTTGGCCACTCCCTTTGCCGTAGAGACTTATTTCTTAATTTTGCTTAGTACAATGAGTTTTCAGTCACTTTTTACACCATAGAAAGTTAGAAACCCTGTAAACTAATTTTTCTTTTCTTTTTTTCCCAATTTAATATTCTAACAACCAGGTCCTGTGTTAGGGTCATTTAATTAAGCATGTATGTATGCATTAGTCAAGTTATTTATAGAAGAGGGAATTAAGGAGTAGTACTACTGGGGAAGATAAACTAATTAACACTATGAAGAAACAATTAAACATGGTAGGAACTATGATCGAACTAGTGACATAAGCTGAATCTCCATGTTGCAGGCTTTATTTTATTATTATTATTATTATTTTAACTTATTAGGAAGTTGCTGTCTCTCATGAGAGAATCAAAGACATTGCATTTTCCAAGCACGTACAGCCTGCATCTTGCATTTTTTGTCCTCTATGAAAAAGCTCACGAAATCCTTTCATTCAATTGTAATCTTCATGTTTTCAGGAGTTAAACCAGTTGTTATGTGGCATATATAATTGGTTATATATATTCATGATTAATTAATTATTCAGCAATTAACTTAATTAATTTTTTTTTTTGGCCATGGTAGCAACTTCTGACAGGTGTTATTATAAGTAGCTAGTGTCTATCCAAGATGAGTGCTTGAATTAAGAACAATTATCTTTTAATTTACACCACAAAATCCGAGATGAAGATGAAGATGGGATAAGCTCGCATGTGTTTGATAGTAAAGCAATAAGATGCTTTATCAATTAAGCAAATCATATCTTCACTGTTAAGAAGTCTGATGTTTCTTTTTCTACTTTCTTTCGCCCACTGGTTCTCAGTGCACGTTAAATGTTCAGTGAGGAATAGGAGGGAATGTCAAAAAAAAACACAAATATCTTCAACAGATTTGATTTTTTTTTTTTTTTTGTTTTCCCTTTTTCCTTATTTGCTGATTCCCATGCGTGAGAATGATTGTTGATTTGATGTTGGTAGGCATGCACCTCGATCACTGAACAAAAATTGTTTTTTTTAAAAAAAACAAAACAAAAAATGACACAGAAATTCTTCAAAGTTTAGTTACTTCGTATAGCTATATCTGCTGAAGGGTAAATTCTGAATCTGTGTAGGGGCACATAAATTGGGTTAAACTCGACTTTGTCACGGGCGTGATCTCAATAAATTATTTGTACTTGAAATAATTTGAACCTTTAACCTGATAAAAATACGAACCAAAATAATTTTTGCATGCATGCATCAGTTTTAACATGTTTCTGTCATGGTGGACAACTATTTTCACCGCAATGTCGTACGGTCTGCCATGGAGAGAGAGAGAGAGAGGGAGGGATGGATGAAAATGGACCACAGAAGAAAAACCAAGAAGACAAAATTTTCAGGGCTGGTTATAGGGTTCTTTTTCCCCGTGGGAAACACTTGTGAGGATGAATTGTTGACATTGTCCCTATGTTTTACTAATTTGATCAGGTAATTGTCGTCTTGCGTCAATGTCTAGAAAGAAAAAAGAAAAAAAAAATGTGAATCACGATAAAGTTTTTACCCTTTGGTTACAATGGCTGCTGGGAATTGAAGAGAAACATGATGCATGCATGTTAGATGATGACAATGTCGCCGCATTAATACAAGTTTGAATTTTTTCGACATATGTTAACGAGTGGGACAAATCTTCATGATAAAAGAGGATCGGGCTTCATATTCTCAAATTATGTGAATTTATGTTATTTTTTACATTAAAATGCTTTGAAAATGTTATTTATTGAAAAAATTAGATATTACCGAGATGGTAAAAAATATATATATATTTCAACAAGGTTTTTCTTCACTTATGAATAGACATTTCTTATTCAGTAAACCAAAAGACAATTTTTTGCTTCAAACTTTTTTTTTTTTACGACAAAAATGCAAAATCATGATGAAAAATGTACTCAACTTTAATTGGTAACATGTCACTTTTTTAATAGGTATTATTTGCAACGTATGTCATTTGATACAAAAAAAGAGATCAATTCACATAATTTAAGAATTTACAATTTTTTTTTAAAAAATAAATTATAGGAATCCTAATCCAATAAAAGAGGCTCATGATTAACTTTCATTTCATATACTTATTACCATGGGAAAGGTACACATGCATCTCTATAACTTGTCAATTTTGAGTTTGTAAAGTATATATACAAGACTCTTACCCAAAAACCACTTTTAAGAGCATTTTCATTTAACTTTCTATATTTCAAAGTAGGGAGTTGGATGGAAGCATTAAAATAGTCTAAAATAAATTTTGACTCTTTAAAGTAGAAAAATTCTTACTTTAAAGAGCCGGATGAGAATGCTCTAAGTATTTAACCTAGTTTCATTGAGCTTTCCAGTAATGTTGTTTCTAAAAATCATGGACCATCAGACTCATTTTGCCTCTTTTTACTAAATCATGAACCAAATTACACTATACATATTTGTCTTTTCTTACCTTTTTTTTTTTTTTTTTATTTTTAAAAAAATGGGGTTAACTCATTATTTATCTTAAAAGTTTAAAGAGATAGAAAATCGTTAATTTAAGTATTTAATTAATATTCTAACACTCATTTTCATGTATGGATTTAAACTATTTTTTGTAAGTGAGATCCAACACATAAAATATTTATTTGAATGAGAATTATAATTTGAACCATTTTTTTAATATCATGTTAAATAATAATTTATCATAAAAATTTAAATTGATAATAATGTCAATTTAATTATTTAATTAATATTTTACCAAATACTAATTGGATGTTCGGACTCGGCCCAAGTACCACATCACATATTGTTCGAACTCGGCCCACCGGGACTGTTAACCTGTTTGAGCTTGGCTCGAACTTGACAAGGGTCTCGAGCCGAGCCCCAATCAAGTACTTGGCTCGTTCAAGCTTGATTGGGCTTTTTTAAAAATTAAAAAAAAAATAAAAATTGTATGCTTCCTCGTGAAGCATACCAAAACACAAATTTTGGTTGTTAATGTTCCGGATCTATTCTCTTATTGGAATTCAACTTCAGTAGTTGCGGACATTCAGCTCCTTCTTCTTGCCTTCTCGGATTGGAAGGTTTTAAAAGTCTCGAGATGTGCCAATTTTGGTGCACATCAAGTCCCTCGATGGGCCGCTGCTAACAATGTTTTTGATAGCATTCCCATGAGTTCTTCCTTTCTCACTGCTATTTGTTTGAGAAGTGGCAAAGATCCTCCGGTGTAATCCTTTCCTGGTTTTCCCTATTTGCTTTTTTTTTTAAAAAAAAAAAAATGTTGATTCCACCGGTATGTGCACTACACTATACTATATTGCTTGTCTGTGAAAGAGAGATAGGCCAAAGATGAACTCAAGTTGTGCGTAGAGTCTACCATTGTAACTGAGTTGCAGATCAATGGGAAGGTTTGAGAAAGATTTCGAGAAAATGAGAGAAAGGGAACAGAGGAGAGAGAAAAAAGAAGGTAGTGTGACGGAGAAGAGAGAAAAATAATTAAAAAAAAAGTAGTGTGAGTTGTAGAAACTGTGAAATGGCGGAAAAGAACAAAAAAAAGGGAGAGGTTGTAATAAAGGGGTTATGGTTTTCTGTTACGGGAGAAGAAGAGGGGGCGAGAGAATTGGGGATCGAGCTAGGACTGTAAGGGAAACAAAATGAAATTCAAAGTGGGTTGCGTGTAACACCCTGAAAATAAAATTCTTTTAAACATACACATGAATTTTAAAACAAAGTCTATATGTAGTAATCTTGCTGATTCTTCTAAAAAAAAAAAAAGGGAAAGGATCGAATCCCCTCATTTAAACATCGGTCATGGTGCGCCAGAAACTCATTTTTGAGCACCGAAAATTCTAAAACCGCGACCCTCAACAGTTTTTAACCCTAAGAACCATAGACAAAACTTGTTTTCTCAAAGTTTGAGCCTCCAAGAGTGTTAGGATGAAAAGGAGATCGAGCAAAGAAGAGCCCATAACCGGTGATTTCAATCGGTCCCAAAGGCAGAAGCTTGTTCTTTCAACCCTTTTTTTAAAGGTAAAACCCTAAATGGTGTAATATGTTTTTTTTTTTTTTAATTGAATAATGAAAAGGGTTATAAGGGATAATTTTATCTCCTCTTGATCCGAAAGAAAGAAAGAGTAGAGGATCTTGAAATTGAAATAGGAGTGGGCTCTCCAACAACAGTTCCATATCAAAATGCAACAGTACGTACAACAATATATACAAAGGGTAAAAAATGAGTCAAACAAATGACTCGGTTCCCTCAAGAGGCCGCATAAAGCGATTTCTAAGGTAAAATGGATACAGAATAAGACAAACCTATTTAACTCCCACTAAGAACCAGCAACAACTACCAGAAAGAGGCTGAAGCAATAAATGCACTATCAAAGTCCAAAATAGGGACTGAAAAAGATAAAGGTATCAACCCATAAATCAGAATAAAAGTCTCCACAACTAGATCTAAGCAACAAAGTACAAGGATACAAAAACCCAAAACAAACAATAACAACAGAAATATAGAAAAATAACAAAAAAAGGGGCAACTAGCAGCTACAACTTGGAAGGGGCGGTTGGAACGCACTGGCCGGCGCGTGAGATCCACACTTCGGTGCGTGGGTGGCAGAATGGGTTGTAGACAATGATGGCTGGAAGCTAGAAGGCCGAAAAACAAGGTGGACTGGCGTGTAGGTGGATGGAACTGACAGAGGAGAGTAGATCGGACTTTGAAACTTGATCTAAACACCATGCCAGATCTGGGAAGGAGCGGAGCAGTGGACAGTGAGCGGTGAGCACAGAGGATGAGCGGCCTAGTGCAGGTGAATGGGCGGCAAAATAAGAAAAAAAAAACACCATGGAAGGAGAAAAAAGAGAAAACAAACGGAAAATAAGGCACAAAAAAAAAGGAGGGAGGGATGTAGAGCCATCTCTCCTTCCCAATCAGCCGCATCAGAGGCGAAGAAGAACCTCATTGAAGAGGAGGAAAGTCTCTATATAGAGAGATGGGGAGCTTCTCTCTCAAAAGGAGAGAAGCGGTTAAGCAAAAGTAATTTTTTATTTGTCTATTTGATGGTGTGATTTGCATTTTTGTGTGATAATGAGTCGTTTTAACTTCCAAAATAAAAGCATCTTCTATATGATGATTTTCAAATCAAGAAATAGTTATTTTATGAGTTTGTTGTTTTCAAAATAAGGTTTATTATGAGAGAAATTTTATGATTTTATCATTCAAACCCATATTCAAACAATATTTTATTTATACACTCACACACACAAACTATTTATTGTATGAAGTGTGTTAAAGAGCTTTATGGTAACCAAGGTAAAACTTTTAATGATTTTGTATTAAATGTATAACCTTGACACAAATGAATTCTTGAACGTTTATGAAAGTTGTAGAACCCCTAAAGATGTTTGAAATTGATTAGATTGCGTGCTAAGGGTGACTCAAGCTACACCTTTAGCCAAAATGGGAGTGGCTATATATGTTTTATTGATATTATTTAAAAATTTAAAAACATTAAAAAAAATGTGTGACTTGAGCCACCCGCCATGCCCAGCCAAGGTGGTCGAAACATTCTCAAATGGACAATCAAGAAGTAGCCAAAACTACCCCCAAGGGCCTTGGTGGTAGCTTGTCGGCCCCTATTTGGCCAAAGGTGGTCGAATCTCCAAATGGTCTAATGGGTGTGACCGAAACCACCTCTAAGACCTATGAAGGTGGCTCGGCCAGCCCCCTTTTGGCTAGTTATGGTAGTATGTTAAATATACTACTCAATAGTATATGAATTATTTAGTTAGTGCATTAATAAACATAACTATAGTCTATAAATAGTATATATTATCTATTCGTTAATATATATTAGTGTATTAACTATATAATTAGTACATTAATACTTATACCCTACAATATTATACTTATATAAGATATTACTATTTATGCTTAAAAACACTTTTTCTTTTTTTAAGGCATGCTTAAACACACTTATTCAAGTAACCTATATATATATATACACACACACAAATGAGCTAACAAATTGAGTCAAACTTATACGAGTTATGGTCACAAATATTAACCAAGTTGAGTCTAGTTTATATATGTGAATGAGCTAATAAATCGAGTCAAATTTCTATGAGATGTGCTCATGAACATTAACTAAGTTAAGTTTCAACAAGTATATTTCGTTTAATAATTGAGTATATTTTTATGTTCACGATCGAGTCATTTATTAAATAAATCAAGATCAAGTCAAGTGTATATGTCCAAACCAAACCAAGCCTATTTACGAACGACTCTATTCATTTACCAACCCTACTTCCAGATTAGAAGGTAAACCTTCCCCTGAATGCATTGTATTTATTATATATTTAATTAACTAACTGCATTATTGTATACAAAATATTATTATATAAATGACAGGCATGGAAGGAAACAGTACTGAGAGATAAAGTTGGGATAAAAGGCTGGGAGATTTGTCCCTTTACCTAACAATTGAATTAAATTTATGTAAAAGGGACAGATCAATCTCTTCGATTGGATCTACTTCTTCCTTGTTCAAAACCAAAGAGCCTCATACTCATCAAAACCAAAAAAAGAAAAAAGAAAAGAAAAAGAAAAAAGGAGCCTCAGGACCTGCAAGTGAAAGCTTAGCAAAGATGGTGGGGACATAGTTTTGCCGTACAATTCCTCCCATTATTGGCATTCCTGAATCCAAAAGTGTGCCACGTGAACAGAATAAGACATGCAATGTCATCCCTCGGAGACCCATGCAATGGAAAGAGTGGATAATTCCAAAGAAAAAAGAAAAAGAAAAAAAAAAAGCAGAAGGGTAAAAGTAGTAAAAAGAAAAAAGTAATAATAGCATGCGGATAAGTTGGAAGACCTATCTTCAACAAAATTTCTTTAATTTGAAGTTTTTTTTTTTAATTTTTTTAATTTTTTAATTCTGTCTAATTAACTTGAAAGTTTGGTTTCAAGAAATTAGGCGATGATATATAGTTTGTTTTTTTTTTTTTAAAAAAAATTGTCTTAATGCTAAAGTTTTCTCAAATATGTTATTTATTTGATGGTTTGGATTTATTTTCAAATAGAAGAAAGTATTCAAATTGACTTACTAAATTATATAAACAGATTAGATTAGTTTCCAAATGCATGTATATCACTTACATAATTTTATTGACAACACTTGTTACATATGCTTTTGCAAAAAAAAACTTTTCAAAATTAAAATTAATAAAATCTTATCTAAGATCGACAATATTACAAAAAAGATTAACTGAATTATCAATATTATCAATTGAAAAAGAGATGTTAGAAATACTTGAATATAAAAAGTACTTAATTAGTATTTTTTTTCTTCCCAAAAAGTAATAAAAATGATTTTTAAATAGAAATATAATATAAAAATTAAATAAATGTTATTTAATTAATATTTATATATAATAAAAGGCTCACTTAAACTTATTGCCTTAAGCCTCAAAATTTACCAAACCAACCCTAAATAGACTATATATATTTAAAGAATTTCTTTCTATTCAATTAGAGTTATATCTTTAATATCCTTTTCATATCACAAGAGGATAACAAATTAATTTAGTTATTTGGAACCATTAATGTTTTTAGAAAGACAAGTTAATGTTAGATTGCGATATCTATTTTCTTTATCCAATAACTAGCAGTTAGTGTATCACATAATTTTATTAATTTTCAGAATTAAAATTGATAAAATCCTACCTAAAATTGACGATGTCACAAGAAAAATTAAGTGAATTAATTATATCATCAATTGAAAAGAGATGTTAAAAAAACTTAATTAGTAATTTTGCATCCAAAAAGGCATAAGAATGATTTTTAAATAAAAATATAATATGAAAAGTAAATAAATGTTATTTAATTAATATTTATATATAATAAAAGGCCCACTTAAACTTGTTGTCGCCAACCCTAACTAGACTATATGCAAAGAATTTCGTTCGATCCAATTAATTTAAAGGAAAACTTCGTTCTATCTTTAATGTCCCTTTCATATCACAAGAGGGTGACAAATTAATGAAGTTATTTGGACCCATTAATGTTTTTAGAAAGACAAGCTAATGTTAGATTGTGATATCTATTTTTTTGTCCAAGAAATAGCCGTTAGTGTGTCACATAAACGTACGGCCTAAATAATATATAGCTAGGTTAATCTGAGTTTCTCCCATCACTATTAGTCTATTACTCATATCTAGGGCATGGAAAGAGCTAAATCATTGAGCTCCTCAGTTGAAGAATAGCATAAAAATAAGAAAGAAAAATGAAAGGGTCACGTTTGATAGCCATGCATGCCTTATCTCAACCACCAGGGAGAGAGATCGACAACATGGATAATGTTGTTCAGCTCAAATCTATGGATAGTCATGTCTCAGTTAAAAACAATGTACCTATATATTCTAGGTTTGTTCAGCATTAATTAAAGTGGCCCATCTATCAGATGTTCTTGCTCAATTCGTACATTGAACTGGGTTTTCATGATTTCATTAATTAATTAATTTTATATATTCATCAATAATATATAATAACAATAATTCTAGTCTCACCTGAGAAAACCCAGAAGAGAGAGAGAGAGAGAGAGTCAAAGTAGGTTTTTTCGTGGGGTTTGAATTAAGGAGATAAAGTTGAGATCTAGGCGGTTAAGGCCTTCCTGAGAGAAACACATGGGTGGTGATTATAATCAGAAGAAAACAAAAAAAAATATGTACGTTTTTTTTTTTGATTCCATGACTTGACAAAGAAGTTTAATATTGATGGTAAGCCATCTGGGGTCTAAGGAATGCTGCATAATTTCCTCCCGTTACATCACATTGACCACTGACTTGGAATCTACAAAACTCTCTTTCAGCATGAATTATGAAGCTGTACGTTTAGAGCTAGATTAGACCTGATCACCGACGGCCTGCAGAATTAATACTCCCTCTCTGATGTATGCGATGATGATACATGTTATAAATGTATTATGACCCCATGGGATCATTAATATATATATATACGCATGTGTACGTGCACATAAATTATCTAGAACATATATAGTTGATGATGATGATGATGATGAGATCAGTCAATTTACATAACGTTTTGCATGACATGGAATCTAAGATGCGATGAAGAATTCAAAAGTATAGTACTGGGTCCGATATTTGAAATCAACGGCCCTTTCAGACTTTCAGTTAGCTAGGAATTCGAACTTAATTCATGGCTTCTAATTTCATGGTCAACAATATTATCATTACGGTAAATCTAAGGAAGGTGTTATCTTTGGAGGTGGAGGTAGAGCTGCTAAAATCATTATTTTTATTTATTTATATATATATATATAATTTTTCAAGCTTTGCACATTGATGGATGTCAAGGGTTATGATAGAAAGAATAGACTATCAAACACGCATGGATACTTTTCATACCTATTATGGACTTGGAGTCCTTGAAAGGGATATGGATTGGCTGCAATTTGCGGACTGAACAGTAGCCAATTTGGATAGTCTCCAAACAGGGCAAGGGCAGCGAGCAAATTGTACGTAGGCTAGCTAATCTCGATCCCTTTGTAAGGGGCTTTAAAAAATAAAAAATAAAAAATAAAAAAAATAAAAAATAAAAACAAAAGAGCTTGCAAATTATTTGGGTTATTAGTCAATTTCTATTACAAATAGGTGTCATATCTTCGTTGAAATTTGGAAAAACTTTACTTATTATCTTAATATTTCATTATTTTTATAATTATATTCTTAAACTTTAAAAAATATCAGTTTAGGTTTACCATATTTCAAAAGTATGAAATATTAACATTCTCGTCCAAATTTAGTATTAAATCAAACAGTTGATAAGTGAAATCCTTAAAATACACCTAAAATGTTTATAAAATTACAAAAATACCTTGATTTAATAATTATTTTTTAAAAAAATCTTAGCCTCACATTTGGGTATGACCTGTCGTGGATCACTATGCTATTCTTTTTTTAGAAAGACAAGGGCATTTTGGGGATTTTACTTCTTTTTCGTTAGATGGTAACCTTAAATTGACATTTTTTAAAGTTTAAGAGTATAATTGCAAAAATAATAATAAATCAAAGGTGGTAAGTAAAGTTTTGTTTTAAAATTTAACATGCCAATTTTGCGGGTTGCAATAACATACTGAATATGAAATGACATGTTAAACAGTACATTAAAACCAGGTTTTTATCTTTAATTAATTTTCCAAAAACATTTTAACATGACATGGGTTACTAAAATTTTAATAATATGGCACCATGTACATCAATGTAGCATTATATATACCGTTAAATATCGTAACAAAACAAAATTTTGATTGTAAAATTGGTCATCTCTATTTCATTTGAAATTGAGAGAATCATATTTTCTTATAAAAGACCAACGTCATTATTTCATATTTAAAAATTGCTAGCTTTATACAAGTGTTTATAGCAAGCATACACATTACTCATCCTGATTCATATATTGCACCGTGCAAAAGGGAGGCCACGGATTGCTATTTGGCATGCATCGAAGCTTACTAGGTTGATTAATTGGTATTTGAACAAGGAGAGTGCCAATCATAATCTCTAGAGTAGACACACGGCGTGTTAGTATGATTGAGACCCAATGTTTTCATTTGCAATATTAAACTATCCACAACATTTGGTCTAAAATAGATGGTTACTAATTAAAGGATGTATCACCTAATAGCATTTAACAAATCAATTAATGCTTATATAACAAAGAGAGAAATCAAGCAACAAACCTAAACAAGATCCTTCTCCATCTCAAGGATGATATATTTTATGGTCTAGATTAATTTCACATGCAGCAAACGGTTTATGTTGCAATATATACTTGTCACGTCATTAAAATTTTAAATATGTGATATTATGTACAAAATCTTTTTTGGAACATAAAATGAAGATGATTCTATTAATTAAGGGGGTAAAGCAACCATAGAAAGGGAACAAGTGAAATGAAAATGATATATTTCATGATCTAAATTATATTTACAGATCTAATAATAATATATAATATATAATATATATAATATATATATATATATTGTCACATCATTTAAATAGTTTATAATGTAACATTTATACGTTATTAGGTGTAACAAATAATTTTGAACCATAAAACAGATCATTTATATTTTACTTAAAATATAGAGGATCCTAATATTCTTAGAAGAGAAGATGAACTAGATAGCTTAGCTCCTAAGGCAAATTAGCCCGTATTAACAATGATTAATGCAACTATGCAAGGCATATGAATCCTAATTTAGTCATATTCCAACAGCAAAAGATGTTTCATCTAAGGCGACTAGTCGTAGTTTAACATAATACATGGTCTGACCATCTTTTTGTTGTGGCCTTGAGAATTAGGTTAACTTTTACATCAAGTTGACCCCTGACTTTTGAACACATATGATGAGACCTAACTCTAGCTAATTGATTCTACTGTTAGGGCAAATCTGCTCTGACCATATCTACACGAGCACCAGTTGAATCAAATACAGATTCGTAGCCAAATTCCACAGAAAAATCTCATCTTCAACTTGTCAAAACTTGGACCTCTCTCAAAAACAAAATAGCACCCCCCTCTTAACCTTTTACCCGGTCGATGTGACAGCATTTTTAGGTCCTCTTTTTTTGCACCAATTGCAATACACCTACGTGAAGAGTAGCCTATCCTTTTTGTATTGGCAGCAAGAGAGAGAAGTAGCTGGATATGACCCAATTAGGTCCATGACAAATTCAATTTTGGAACCACCAGAAAGTTGGTGCCTTTACAATTGGCTATGGGAAAATGGGTTAAGATTTTATCATGTTGTATTTAACGGTATATATAATGATATGATGTCATGTTTAAGTTAAAGCGTACTTATTAAAAAGTTAAAAGACCCATTAAAATTCAATTTTAGAACCACCTGAAAGTTGGTGCATTCATGGTATATGAATTTGATATATATGTGAAATGAAAATGATTAATTTTAAAGCTAATATTTTATTTAGTTATATTTAACGGTATACATGGTATCACGTTTAGGTTGAGGTTAACTATTTGAAAGTTTGAAACCAATAGAAATTCAATTTTGGAATCACCAGAAAGTTGGTGGTGCATGCCTTCACGGTGTATAGATTAATTGGATATATGAAATGAAGAGAATCCATCTTAATGATCTTATGATTAAGATTTTATTTTATTTTATTGCATTTAAGAGTATAAATAGTATCATGTTTAGGTTGAATTA
>FXXK01000658.1:39817-75031 GCA_900184695.1 Betula pendula
ACCAATGAATCTGCGTGGTGTTTCATTGTCCTCATACGTGGCTCTTGTTCTAGAAGATGATTATGCAAATTAAATAGTTTAATCTCATTTATTTGTCGTTGAATCTGGATGGTATATATTTTGTCCTTGCACGGCGCCATTGACTCATATTGCATTATAAATTAATTTTTTGAAAATTCTTTTCTATTTTTAGATTTATAAAAACCCATTTTTTTNGTGTCAAAATCAGGTGTATGTATCCCTTTCAACTTTTTTTTTTTAAAAAAAAAAAATAAAATAAAAAAGGTGTATGTCAGATAGAGACTCAGTGGAAGTATAAGGTTTCGAGAATAAAAAGGATAGGTGCAGATAGAGACTCAATGGAAGTACAACTCAATGTTATCATGTTCTACAAGGCAATCCACGTAAAGATTTTTATTTATTTTTTTTATTATTTTTTTTAATTTTTCTTAAAGAAGAGTGATTTTAACTCCGATTACAATTAATGATTTACATTGTAGATCAAGGACAAATATAATTTTAACATAATGGTTAATCATTAACGGTATTATTTTTTCATGTAAATACGTTGCATTTCTAGATTTTTTTTTACAAGTATGTTAATGAAAAAAAGAAAGAAGAAAAAAAAAGAAAGTTATGAGTGCAGTTAGAGGTACTATAAGTCCCTTACAAACTAACGTTAAAATTTACGTAACACTTAACACATCAGTCACTAAAATATAGGGTGTCACGTGACAGTCCACATGATCTTTACTGTATTTACAAATTAACATGACAGTATCCATATCATTTATCATGTCAGTAATTACTAAAATATAAACTACCGCATGATACTCATTTTTATTAAATATGGACGGTTACCTGTATATGCATAAAATTTTAAATCATCAATATTAAAAATTGAAAGATATATCATTTATATCAATTGACTTTGGATGGTATTTTAGTTTTAATTAGAAGTAGACATGACTATGCTAGAGGGGGATCTCCTTAGGTAACACCTAATAAGTAATTAAAATGTTGTCACGCACTGAATATTTTTTATGTTTTGTTATAAATTAATAATGTTGGCATAATAAATTTGCTTTAGACTCACTCAAACAGTTCATTACATGAAAATAATCATATAGTTTTAAACTTGCCACCAATAAATACTTAAGAATTATATTTAGAAGTCTCTCCTTAAAATGGGCCACTTTCTCTATAAATGGGATATCGTGATTATTTTTTACAAAAGTTTATCAACTTAAGCATCATAATGTTCTCAATCTTCTTGGGACAAGCGGTTTTACGGTAACTATTTTCTCTGTTTTACAAGTGACCCGAAAAATGGCTTCAACAACGAGATAAAATTTATTATTAATTAATAACAGTATGGTTTATTTTCATTTTGAGTGCATGCAGACAAGCTCAGGTTCCAGTGGCATACTTGACCAAAAGATAGTTTTAAATCCCCAAAATCATTGATTAATTGAAGGTTTTGAAAATATAAGTATAAAGGTTAAAGAAATTCTAAGTTTGATTGCTTACCCCGATAATGTGTTGGTGTGGGAGTGGGGGCTATGGGCCTGACCATAGAAGCCCAATTATCCCAACAGAGCCCATAGTCATTTTGGTGAGTTGGGTTCATTTCAGCTTGGCAATTGTACCATGATTTAAAAGTAGGCTCGAATCAATTTTGGACACTAGAAAGCAATGTTGGTCTTGGCCCAATTGGACCTGAATACAAATATTTGACCTGAGATTGGGGTTGTTCAGGACAAAAAAAAAAACAGGTTAAATGCATTTTTAGTACTTGAGTTTCAACGACTTTATTTTTTCTTTTTTCTTTTTCCACCTAGATTTTATTTTGTATTTAGATGATACTTCATTTATGACTGATGTTACCTCCGCCCATGAAACTAATGGAATTTCACATCAAACCAATAAAAAACTGCCACATGTCATATATCTTATAAATAACTAAAATAGGAAAAATAGAAAATATTGAAAAACAATTAAAAAACTAAAACTGAAAAAAAAAAATTGAATAATGGGTGGCTCTNAGCCAAATCAGAGTCCCTTAGTCTTGGAATTTGATGCAACATGGCATAGTGAGAAGCATGATCTATAAATACAATAACTCACAACTCTTCTATAAATCCTATAAAACTCTATAAATTATAGAGAATATGAGGAAAAACTTTCTTTAAAGTATTTGTTTTTTTATTGATAAAATTGAGAAATAACACTAATTAAACAAAACTAGTAATCCAAGCTACCTTTATTATGCTTAAATAGGTTTAGGGTTTCAACCCTAAAAGTAAAATTATAGAAATAATATTTATTTAAAACTATCGCAAACTAGATCGAGAGAACTTTGTGCGAGTATTGAGCGAAGTTTATGTCATGCGAATAATCACTATCTCACTTAAAAGAGCATCGAAAAACTTCTTAAACCAGATATTTGAATTTCAATTGATAGCTAGTTTAGACTTAATAATCATTTCAATTAGAAAATTTTAGTGGAATAAAAAAAAAATTATCTTTTTGAATAATATTTCTAATGCCAACAAGATTGATGATATCGAAATCAAAAAATATGGTCATTTATTCTAACTGATTTTCTTGGTTTTATAATTTATCAAATTATCTGAATTGCAAGAAGCCACGTATAATCCGGATTGCTTCAGAATTTCTCGAAGTCTTGCGGTCCCTAAAATTGGGAATCTCGAATAATTGATTAAAAATAAAATCATGAAAATTTTCATATTTATAAATTTATTTTTATTTTCTGAAAAACAAAATTTGAAAGTTATTTTCAAAGGATTTGGGCTTAATGCCGGCCCGTTTCAGACACTGGGCGGGCTTCCGCCCATCTGTACATCAAGCGAGTTGAACTTCTTTACGTAACAAATCCGACGGCCGGAAAGAACTTTCAATTGTGTAAGCGTACCACACTGAAAACTGGTTTGTCACGCAGAGCTGAAACCTCTGGCTAGGGTTTTGGACCCAAATCCTCATTCACCAATCTCTCTCTATCTCTGTCTCTGAAATTCCACATCGTAAAATGCAACAATTTGCTATCTGCAACTAAAAAAGATGGCATTTTGGTGTAGAATAAACCGCTTCAAGCTCAAGCAGTACTCACATCAGATTCAAAGATACTACCTTGGCATCCCAAATGGTGCTTCTCTCAATTCAAGTGCTTCAAAGACTAGCCCATGTGTTGTGGACAAGCCATATTGGGTAATTCACAGCGGATCCACCTGTTTTTGCAACAATGTCAGGTTTTTTGCTGCGCCAGTTCAGGTAATGATTTGGGTGTAGTTTGCTGACTCTTTGGGCTATTTTTTTTTTTTTTTTTTCAATTTCAGTAACTGGGTATTGTGTACTTAGTAATTTTATGGTTTATATTCAATTTTTTGTGTTTTGCTGTAGTTTGTGGATAATTTGGGTAATTAGTGTGCATATCTTTCCCTTTTTTGTGGTATTGTATAATGGGTAGCGGTAGATGCTTGGTTGAATTCTGTTTGTACGTGTGATTTGTGGATTATTGGCAACTTTTTGGTTTTGTTGTTGTGTAATGGGTAGTCATGGGTGCAGATTGATGGAAATTATATGAGGGTGTGGTATTAGGATGGATGATGTGTAGTACGTAATGTATTCTTGAATTTTCAGGCTAAACTGAAGACGGAAAAGGACACAAGCGGGCCACGTATGAATGGTGAAATCAAAGCCCCGATTGTGAGGCTTGTGACAGAGACAGGTATATCAGTTGGATGTATTTTGTTATAAATATGTTGTATGTGTCCACGGTAAGTAGGTGGTTCTGAGGAACTTTTAAGTCATAATATAATAGATTGAATGCTATGGTAATATTGAGCCAGGCTTAGGTGAAGATGACTTGAAAAGAAAGAGAGGAATAAAAGAAGTTAATCTAAAGTAGTATATTATAATGAAATTGAGCTATAATGTTGCATTTAACTAACTGCTGAACAGTACATGGGGAAGTTCACAATTCTCTGTCTTTTGGGTGATGTAAGAGTGTAGTAGGCTTTTGTTTGGAGTCATGCTTAATTCATCTTTATGTGCAGGGCATGAACAATTCTCAATCCATGAAGCCCTGGAACGTGCCAGGAAACTCAATCTCGATTTAGTGGAGGTACAATATTTCAAATTTGTGGCCATGGTGCTTGTAACTTGAATTCACGAATGGGATACTTGCTCAAAAGAAAGCATTGACTGCACAGATTTGATGAATGCAAGATGGACTTTTTAATGATTCAAAATTTCAGCTTCCAGAGATATAGTTGACATATTAATGTCTGCCTTCTTATAGTGTCTGGTGTTTCTCTTATCATCAGATAGTGTCTTCGTTTGTTTGTTTCTGGATGTTTGTATATGTATATGTATATGTATTTAATCAAAGGTATGCATGTATAGTGTAACTGTAGTTTTATGGAGTTTGGCTCTGTTCTGGGGACTTAACTGTATTATGTTTACAGGTTCAAAGAAATGCTAATCCACCTGTATGTAAACTTATGGACTTCCACAGAGAAAAGTACAAACAGCAGTTAAAGGAAAAAGACCGTGCTAAAAGCAAGGTGGGTTACATTGTGGATTTGTGCTTTAGTGTTCAATCTTGCTGAAATTAAGCCACTGAAAACGCTCTGGACCAAAACCACCACTTTGTTATTGATTTCTTTTTCCTGTAGCTTTATTGTAGCCAATCCTCATTTGTAATAAATAGAATTATTTATAGTTGGTGCACTCCTTTCTTTTTGTCTCTCGTCATATATGAGTATGGTGGTGGAAAAAGAAGAATTGAAACTTGTCCTTCTGTATGTGGATATATATCTGTGAGTTCTTTTGCCATTAAAGACTAGTATACATATAAGCATTGTTCTGCAAGAGTTTGCTTTATCCCTAACTTGTTATGACTATTCAATAAATTTTGTTAACTTGTTATGACTGCTTGGCCTTTTGGCCACATTTTTGCTATAGGGCTTTAGAGTTTTCACATTGATGTCTTAATTTTCTCGTGTTTCCAACATGTAGGCTTTTTTTTGCCCTTTTTCAGCTATGCATGCAATCATTGGCAAACCACGTCTATTGTTAGGTGTTGGGAGTTGAACCTGAGAGATTTGGTTCATGAACCAAAGCCACTTAGAAATAGAAAACACATACACACTAAAGAATCATCTCCTTGCAAGTGTACCTGTTCCAAACTCATCTCATAGTTCTTAAACATTATTTTTACGTCAGGAGAGAATTGTTAGTAGAGGAAGTATTGATTGGATAAATAAATATATGCATCCAAGCGTCAAAACCACTCTGCTGTGCAAAAGGGCATATATGACAGTAGGCATGATGAGTCGCAGCACCAGTCTTGCGGACTTTGGACAGAGTCTCCAGACAGAACCTGTTGTTAGATGATTAGTATAATGACTTGCCCCTTTACCAATGAGCTGTAGCTCAAATAGCTCATCCTCCATCTGTAAGAATGGTGTGGCGTATGAAATCATGGATTCGAGACCCATCAAGTGCATGTACAACTTTTCAAAAAAAAAGAAGGGATAGTGACTCAACACATAGTTTACCTTATATAGGATTTATTTCAACATAAATAAATAAGTTATTTGTGTGATGCTTCAAATTTCAGATTCGCAAATTGATTTATAATGTTATGCCCCAAGGTTGCAAAAATCAAGGTGCCGTCACCTTGACTAATGTTTTGCATTTTGAAAATTTTGGAAGTTTTTGGAGTAACTTCATTGATGCATATCTTATTTTAACCAGATTCTTAAAATCATTGCTAGCCGCTATGTGTAGTTTTGTCTAATTGTGGCCATTATGCACAATTCTTAGCTTAAAATTGCAAAATAGTGGCCGAGTAAGTTACTATTGTGTGTTTCATACAATGTATATGGATGCAGTTTTCTAAAAGAAAAAAAGGTTGTATATAGATGGTTTGTGATTGCCTTGGCTCGTTATCTAGCAACTTTGCAACTGAAAGGGTTGTCACCTGGGCTAACCTAGGTGATTCTACTGTCAAGTTGGGTAGATATCGCAAACTATTATTAAAATTACAAGTACTTTTGGAAGGAAATATTGATTTTTAACATGTAGTAAGAAGATCATGCATTTTAGTTTTGTTTTCTCTCGCTTTTAATGATGTATAGATATGGTTGTGGTTCTAGGGTTCATGACTAGATGTGAAATGATATTATTTGCAACATTTGTGAGCATTCCACAAGATTAAAAACTTGGTCATAGTAATTACAAAGGTTCAATTTTGTAAAGTTCAAAAAAGTTCCAGAGTTTTGGTAAATTTTCATTTTAACAAACAAAGAAAAAAGAAAAGAGAAAGTGTTAAATTAGATTGGACCTTGTTTTTGGTGCACATACAAGATAGTGGTGTCAGACTCCTAACTTTTGTTAATATTTCACATTCCTACCGGAGGAACTGTAAATAAATAATTTTTGGTCCTCCTTAAATGATCTTGTTTGTTATTTTTATTAAAGTTTTATTTTTTGGTGGCACTGATTATGCAGTCTGAGGTGACTTTGCGAAAAGGAGATTGCAAAGAAGTTCGTTTTTCAGGGAAAACTGTAAGTGCTTTGTTTGAATACCTGCGTCTGTATTTTTCTCTGGCCATACCATTGGAACTTCCTGAAACTCATCTTATCCAGATCTGACAAAAGAAATGCTGGCAACAATTTAATATTTCACTCATAAATAAGGTTATAGATGCTTTGAAAACAAATTGTTAAAAGGGCTTGAACACTGTGAACAACAATGTGGACAACATAAATCAAGGAAGAGATCATTAAATTCTCTTCACTCATGTTTTTGAGTGCCTTGGCACATCATTTGTTAGATCTTGATGGCTTGTTCTGCAGGGATTTCTGGGGTTTCCAATTACTTGTGTTATAAATGACTTAAATCGTTCCATTTAGTCTCTTTGCCGTGTCTGGAAGCCTGGCTGGGTCATAGATGTAGCCACTAACCCAAATGTATGACCTGCAAACATCACAGACAAATTGAAGGAATCAGGTCAAAAGATATATGGAGTGTGGTTACAACATTGATGTTACAACATTATGAAAGAGTGAGGAGAAAACAATGATGTTAGAACATACCTACTGCTATTCTTTGCAGGAATTAAAGGACTTAAAGATGAAAGCAGATCAAATCATAAGATTGATGGAGCGTGGTTACCGGGTGAAGGTACTTCTTTCATTTGTTTGAAGGATTCTCCAATTATTCCTGTTTCAGATTTTATTTCCTTCTTGTGGGGTTAATTTCAATTTTTATCTTCTTTTTTTTGGGGGGTGGGGGGATGCTTGTCCATATTCTATTATGATCATCTGTTGAAAAAAAACATGGAATTTTTGCCATCTTTCTAAAATATGAAAATCTGAATGACCTGGTCTTATGGAACTAAGAGAGTTGAATTTTTGAGCTTAGCATGAGTCTTGTCTTCCAATATGTATCCACAGATGCTTTGATGACTTTTTGATGTACTTTAGCTAGTTGGGTGCTATTTATGTTGTGTGCTGATATCTATACCACCTTCTCTTTAATGTGAGAGCTTCATTGAGTCACTGGCGCTAGAAGGAGAGACAATTCTGATCCTTTCATATTTCATTCATTTTTTTTGTTTTTTGGTAATATTGACTGTTGGTAGATTTTTCTGAGAAATTCTGTGTTCTGTACTAACAAAATAAATTCATAATCAGAAAATTTTAAACTACTATGAATATGGTAAATTGCAAATGTACAAAGAGGCTGACTCAACAATAAAAAAAGGCAATAGAGTTTCTGAAGGATAGGTAAACAAAATTTTGGTCTCGTGGCCTTCTAATGGTTTCTCAAACTTGCAAAAACTGATACGGCAATATTTATTGGAAAAAAATGGAAAAATAAATAAAGAACTGATACAACAATGTACTAGCATTAATCCGCACATTCTTCATTCTTCTACTTGTATGCATAAGCTCAGAAAAGCTCCTTATACTCCTATTTGTGCCAATAAAAGTTGTCTGTTCTACCAAACGCATGTTTGGATTATGTTTCTTCTACTGAGGATACCAAATTAACCATAAGTGCTCATATAGCTAATTGTCTTCTATGGATCTGAAACAGTGTAGGGCCATGGGTAAAGAAGGTCAGGACTTGGGAGGATTGCTAAATCGTCTCTCTGCTTTGGTATTACCAAATCCTTTTGATTTTTCTTACTGTTTCATGTTTGAATCATTAGTACACAATTTTTGGGTTTTCTTTTCTTTTCTTTTTTACTTTCCCTCTCTTAATTATGGACAACTTTCTGCAGATTGAAGATGTAGCTGTTGTGGAAAGTGGACCTGGGGTGAGAGAAACTGAGGCACATGTGATAGTCAGGCATGTCAAATTTGGCACATCCAAGAAAGGTGGCGGAAAAAAATTGAAGGTCACTGCACCAGCAGCTGTCAATTCTGTTGGTCCACTTGAAGAACTGAGTTCTGCTGACTCTGGCTTGGAAACTGAGGAAGAGATCCTTAGTGATGATGATGACCTGCCTATATCCTCTTCCATGGAAATTAAAGAGAAGAATCTTGAAAAGAAGAAGAATGCCTGGTCAGTTGTTGATTCTAGTGATAATTTTGAGAAAGTATTCCATTTTGGTGATGATGTGAATGGGGTAGCTTCCGAGTCTACTGATAAACAATTGAAAACTGCACAAGAAACAGCCTCTCCTTCCTCAAACGTTAATGTTTCAAACTTTTCGCGCCCCTCACCGCTACCGGATTTTTCAAGAGCAAATCATGTTCCATCCTCACCACAAGGTTCCTTTGGGACCGAAAATAGGTTCAAAAGAAGTGAGCCAAGGGATCAATTCTCACCAACAAAGCCAATTGATAACAGGGGCCCAGGGATGAGAGACTCATCAAGGTTAGAACCCCAGTTTCCAAATCAGAGAAGGCAGCCTCCTCCAGTGGATATGAATTTCTCGCCTTCAGTGGCTGAAGGCAGGCAAGATGGGACTGATGCTTCTGTAAGCAGAAACTTGAGGGTTCCTCCTAATAACATGCCCAAGAGAGAACCAAGCCCTCATGGTCCTCCCAGTGCCCCATCACCTGGTTATGGCATTTTTAGTGCTCCAAATGCTTCTGGGAGAGGTGTAGCAGCAGAAGTTCGTAGGCAGAGTGAAGGAAACCCTCATGATTCCCCAAGGAATCCTGGCGCAACAGGGGACAGCCAAAGGCCAGGCCTTGACAAGGGTGAGGCAAAGGCTTGGGGGGTATTTAGTCGAGATAGCTCAAATGTGCCAAACAGGACATCTAAGCCAAACTAAGGAGCAGAGATGATGCATACATTATACTGATTATTTCAGTGAATATTTTTGACTTCATGGGGCCAAGAGTTGTCATCTTGGGATGAATTAAAGATCATTTTTGCCTTTCTGATATGTGTTACAGGAATAATGCTAGAAATTACACTTTTATTTTACTACTATCATATTTTGCTTATGCGGCAGTGTCAATCAGTTATTAAAATTTATTTATTTTTAATGATAGTTGATTGACACTGCCATTTTAGCAAGATGTGATAGTTATATAATAAAAATGTAATTTTTAACATTATTTGTGTTACAAATACTTAGAACCGGCAGAATTCTTGTGCAACGAGAGGGTTAAATAACAAGAAATGTAATATTATCAATCATTCAATAATTGTTCACATTGAATAACAAGAAATGTAATATTATCCATTCAATAATTGTTCACATGGGTTGTTTATTGACATCAGTGGTGAAATACAAGTAATGTTTAAATTCGTTCCCTTTTCCTGTTCTCTTGAATTTTTTTTTTAAAAAGTAATGTTTAAATTCTGTGTAATTTTTTTATAAAAAGGTTTTAGAAGAGTGATTTTTTGTAAAAATGTTTAAGAAGAAATGTAATATAACTGAAATGACCTTGTTTTGATCATCTTGAAAAAACAAATATTTAATGTTGTGAAACGTAGGGGAATCTTTTGAGGCTTTCATTTTTATTATATGATGTCGATTATGTGGTCGTGTGATCATTTAGTTTAGCGGTTTTAAAATTTACAATTTAAAAAATATAATGATTTTAAAATGTAATTAAGTATTTGGTAAAATTTATAAAAGAGTATTGTTTCTATCAATTAAATCTTTAAAATCGTACATTTAAAAAAATACTATTTCAAATTGCCATTTTTTTTGTTAAACCGGGGCATAATATAGACTTAAACAGGACATAATATTTAAAAAAGCGTGTTTGACCAACGAAATTACATGATCAAGTTCTATTGGAATGTATCTCCATGTTATTTATTCATTTCTTTCCTCCTACAAAAGTTCTATTAGAATTTGTATCTTCTTAAGTTTAAATAAATGGGAGAGGATCCTAATCCGTTGTATTGGCAAAGACCCGCCAACACCGGCTCTTAAATCTTTTTGAAGTTTTAACCTTGAGAGGTTGGTCATGGAAAATCATCTTCTCTATTTTAAATAAAATGGATAGAATTTGGTTAGTATAAATTGAAGGGTAAAATTGTCTTAAAAAAATATTAAAATGACAATTATACTCTTCAATTTACACTAATTGGTTCCTAATAATTTTATTTGAATTGAGAGGATCATTTTTCATGACAAGGGGTGGCAGGCTGGCAGCCACCTCATTGTTCTTTTTAATTTATTGGTTTTAGTTTTAGTTTTAGTTTTTTTAAAGATTTATTTTTAAATTTATAAAATAATAATTTTTTTTTTAAAAGTATAGCAGAAACAGTCTACAGTAAATTTAGACAAAAAATTGACAAAGAGATTTATTTAAAATAATTGAAAAACTCAAACATCTAATTTCTAAAATTAAATAGTGAGAGATTGATTTCTAATCACTTGTTGACTAAAGAATTGATCATACATTTATATTATTTTTTTAATAAAATAATCATTTCGTATACAAACGGGCCGTACAAATTAGCCAGAGGATTGGATTTACCTACACCATATGTAGATATTTCTGGCCCACGAATTTATATGGGGATTGGATTCGGACATTTCAACCCGATCCGATACCGACCCAATCACAACCCGACTATATAAGGTCACGTGCCGCTCACATTCCCACCTTCTTGCTCAGGTTGCCCTTACAATAGAGCAGAGAAGCCCATAAATCTATACGCTCACGCTTCGAGCTCGAGACCTAAGCTTCTTGAAGCTTTAAGCCTCGTACGAATTGCAATCTAGCTGTTCTTCAGTCTAAGATTCGAAGCTCTACGTTTCCGTTTTGCTCTGAAGGTAATTTTTCAAATTCGCGCGAGAAACCCTAACAGTCCGTTTGGTTGCTGAGAAATGGTGTAACTCGGGTTTAAAGGATTATTAGTGTTGTTCTTTTTGTTTGATTTTGTTTAACTTCCGTGTGATGCATCTGCGAGCAAATGGAATATCACGTGATTGTACTAAGTGCTTTGTTTTATTTCTGGTTGATTCTAGGGTTTGGAAATGAATATTGGATTGAAAATTATGTTCTATTTTTAAACTAAGGCTTATTTTGATAAGTAAGTTAAGTAGATAGGGTTGTTAGAAATTGAATGGAAAATATTTGCTGTAATTCTTTTGTTTGGGAGAATAAAATCAACCCTAGTTGTAAAAGAACTGAGTTTGATAAGGGTTTGCTTTTGTTTGTTTGTTGTTTTTTTTTTTTTGGGGGGGGGGGTGTGGGAGGGAGGGGATTTTGTAGAATAGCCTTAAGTTGTGTGTGGTTGCCGAGAAATGTTGGGAAAGGAGAGAAATTGCAGTTTTATTGTTATGTTTTGATTGGTTGGAACTGAAATATGTAACTTAGATGATTATTTCAATGAGAATTATCTGTTTCGATTTTTCAGTTTTCTTGGGCTCCAAAAAATCCAAAATTTAAAATTTTGGTATTCTATTTGTTTCTACCTAGTACCTATTGTCAGCAACCAACGAGAGTATCAGGCTTTTGGTCTTTACGATGTTGGCACTAATTTTCTTTGGTAGCTACGGTTGTTTTGATGTTTTTTGTTTTTTGTTTTTTTAATTTGTTTCAGATATTGGCTGCAATAAGCTTTATCTGTGTGGTTTTTAAGAAGAAAATTCTGATGGATTTTGACGCCTATGATTATTTGGAGAAAACTGTTGAAAACCCTGAGCCGCAGAAAGAGAAGGAAGGTGCTCTTAATGGTGGCAGTGAAACCGGGAAGTCCGGAGAAAAAGATCGTAGTCGCAGTTTGAAGCATAGGAGTGATGAGAGGGATGATAATGTGGAACGCCACTCGAAGCGCTCGAGATCAGGAGATGATTCGCGTGATCGTGATCGGAATAGAGAGAGAGGATCATCTCATCAACGGTCGCGGTCTAGAGATGGGGAAAGGGATCGACACAGGAGTAGCCGGGAACATAAGGATAAGGAAAGAGATGGGGATAGAGATAGGGATAGGGAGGAGAGGAATGGGAAGGAGAGAGACGGAGATAGAGACAGAGAGCCAGATCGTGATCGGGACAAAGACAGGAGAGAACGTGGCAGAGAGAGTGAGAGGGACAGGGAGAGAGAGCGATCACGTCGAAGCGGGAGTCGATCAGAAAGGCATCGGAGTGACCATGAAGAAAGAGAGAGGAGTCGTGACATGGAGTTCAGAGAAAGAGAAAGGGACAAGGAGTTAAGGGAACGGGACAAAGAGAGCAGGTATGTTTTATTTTTATATTCATTTATTTCTTTGAAATATTACATTAAACTGCATTGTGTAGGTGCCAAAACAATTGGAATTTACATAGACTCAGTGCTACTGTAATTATGCTGGTGAAAAAAATGATTAAGCTCTGTTTGTACTTGATAAGTGTTCATATTGTCACATGATATGAAATAAGTTGGCTTCATGAGCTTCATGGTGTCATATTGATTGTATACGGAATCTAGAATAGCTCTAATGAAAAGTGAAGGTTAATTTATGATGTTATTTCATATAATTTCCATTACATGCACTTTCAGATGTAAAATGGAATGAAATAAGTCTTCTTAAGTTGATAGTGTTCTTTATGACCTATGTTATTTTGCTGAATTGTAAAACTGAAATGGGTTCCGAGCAATGCATTTGTGTAGGAAAAAAAAGTTCTCATTAAAACATTTATGCCCTTGGGGACGTAGAGAAGTTTTTTGTTAGTTAAGAATTAATTGTATGAAACTATTGGTCATCCACCAAAACTAATGAGTCAGATTTTTCATGCAAATATGTTTCTTGCTAGTCTGCAGGCTAATAATAATTAGGAATGAACTTCATTTAAAGTTACACAATTTAAAAGGGATAACTCTTCTTACAGCGTGTCAATGGCAACTAAGCACATGAGGAATCCCACCCATTTCATGAAGTTGGGATCTGAAGGAAATGAGTGAGTTCTCTAAATTGAGTGGTTAGTGTTGATGCTTTCAAGAAACTATTGTATAAGTACTTTTTGGGAGGTAGGTTTGATCTTGTTAGACATTAAATCAATGCTCTAAATATTTCAGAACCTTGGTGTTAGTTATGTGCGTTGTGGTTGGTTCACCTGATTTTATGCGCAAAATTAAGTGCTTAAGAGTGTTAATGCTTTCAGGCAATGATAAAATAGGGACTTTTGGGGAGATAGGTTTAATGTTTTGACGCCTTACATTAGAGCTCTAAATATCTCAGTACATTGACTCAGTATATACTTTGTAATCAGAAGGTGGATTTCTCCTTCTCTGTTTTCTTCCCAGAAGTGAGTGTTCAGTTTGGTCATTTGTCCAAATGAGTGGCATTTTTGTCAGAAGATGAAATGTTGGTGCATGTTTGGTAAAGTTTTTGAAAGTCTGTTTTTGTATTGTGTTTTGAAAAGAGTTTTTGAAGAGGTGAAAGGTGAAAAGTGCTTCTTTTTTTTTATGAATAAATCAAAAAGTGTTTTTGGTTAGGACCACATTTGAAGGGTCCACATAAGAAAATTATTTGGTAAACTTTTTGAGTAGTGTGTTTTAATGTTTCTGAAAAGCAAAAAAGCTGAGAAGTGTTTTCAAAACATAAAAGAAACCAAACAAAAAAAAGCCAAAAATCAGGGGTGGTAGCGCGGTCACCTCTCAATATATATATTTAAAATATAAGTAACAAGTTAGCTCTACACTTGAAAAAAAAATATGCGTTTTGAAGACCTAGAGGACAGTGGTGGAATTAAAGGCATTTTTTTTTTCTCAACACTCTACCATTTGATGGTGCCATTGATTGTTTTCTCGATTACTTATAATTTTTTTTTTCTATCTTTCATGATTTTCTAGATTATTATTATTTTTTTCCTCTTTGGGTTAGATGTTTATCTTGTATACTTCCTGTGTATCTAAATTGCGCCTTTGCGCTTTTTAATGAATTCCATTTACTTATCAATAAAAAGAAAAGTGTTTTGTTTGGTAACTATTTATCAAAAAGTGTGTTTTTATGTTTGAAAAGAGAAAAGACTTTCCAAACACATTACCAAACATGGCCTCGGTTTTTCCAATTTGTTTGTTAGTGAGGTTAAAGCAGCTCAATCTGGAACAGGTTTAAATTTTCCACTTGTGGAGTCATGCTCCAGAATGTTATTATACATGGCACGAATACTTGATCGAATTCACTTGTTGAGGCTAAGATAGGCCTTGATTGAGGGGAGGGTGTCGTGTATTACTGAACAAACAGTTTTCTTTATCCTCGCTGTACCCTTTATATGCTATGAACATCTTGTGGTATTTATTCTGCATATGAAGACCTTTTGTTCTTGGTTGCTCGTGTCTCACCCAATCTACATTCTACTTTGGGTGGGGCCTGATTTTATGATATTTTCTTAGTTTTTAGTGATTAACTGGGACATGGGGTCAAAGGTATGTCATTTACTTGCCTTAAAGAGTTGTTGATGTTCATTTGGTGAAGTGTTCTCTGATAAATGGGTGGTCAATTGGGAAGGAACTTAATGGAAACAGTCAGCACCAGTGATATGATATCTGTATTGTTCAACTGTTTCTTAGGCGTTCTCATATTTGTAACGGAATATATGTTATATCATCTCTTTTTTCATGTTTCGTTATCTAATATCTTCTTCTTCTTCTTTGTCTGCTGCTGCTGCTTCTCTGACATTTTTGAGCCGTCAGGTTGATTACTTCTTTTTTGTTGGATTTTCCCTCATGTTCACATGGATAATATCTTCCATGTTTGTTTTTGCACCACCACTGCCAACACTACCACCATCGTCATCATCATCTTCTTCTTATTGTTCTTGTTCTTATTAGTCATATTTGTAGGGGTTTTCCTTTATTTTCTTGTCTATTTTGATCTCCCGAGTCCTAACACATATTTTTGGATTATGTTAGAGTTTACATTGTTTTTGAGCATTTAGCTGATTGTAGTGTGCCAGCAAGTTCATGCTGGTAATCATTATTATTTGTTAAGGTTAAATGTGCTGTTTCCATGTGTCACTTATGTAGGTAAAGAAAAAGTTTTGTGACTTCTGAGTGAAAGGCTTCTTATTTCCTTGCTTTCTCCCTACTCTTCTCCTCCCCCCCCCCCAATTTTTCCCATTTTTGTTTTTGGGTGGGGGTTGGTTGCATTGTGCTTGTGTGTGTATGACATTGTTGATCTATGCTTTGTTAATGTAGCATTTAGCCCGAGGTGGTGGGTCATGTTTATTGAGTTATCTTATGAGATGCAATCTAGTTCACATTCTCAAGTTATATTTTGGGCTATATTATAGAAAAAAAATTGTCGCTAACAAATGTTTAGTAGGAGCAATGCCTCGCTCCTTCTAGAGACATATGTTTAGTAGGGGTACTGCCTGGTCCACTCTTTCTCTCTTTCTATTTACTTTTTCTGTTGCTTAGTTACTTAGACTCTAGGAAGTTGATATGAGATACTTGTTTATGGCATTTGAAATTCAACGGAGCTGTTGACCATTTCTATAGTGTTGATAAGTAGGACACCCGGGGGTGTTCTGAAATTAACATAACATAAACAAGTTTATGCATTTAGTGCTGTTGATTGAAACATCTGCAGTGAAAGAATCTACTTGTATATGTCCCTTATGTGTTGGTAAGCTTAGTTGATAAGGGAAACAATTTGTCCTCTTATCTTAGATTTGAGTCCAGGTTGCCAATATGTTTTCCTCTTTTATTTGGCATGACGTCCAGCCAACTGGACACAGGTTCTGCATTTGATGTGGAAGCACATTCAATCTAGCGAGTCACCTTGTCTTTACCTTAGTTTTGCTTATTTTGGGCCCATTCTTTCCTCCAAGTATACTGATCGCTTTTTAACGGGTTTTATACTATAATCTAAATAAATTTTCTACACTGGTAGTACTTAAGTTTAATATAGTTACTATTTAACAGTATTAAAAATTCTGTATATTGAACATTAGATTCTGGGAACTCGCAGATATGCTAGAGCAATCTTCAGATGGTCTTTCTGGCAATTGCGCCAGGCACAGGAACTCAGGTCATGGGTTTTTAACGTTTCTCTTAAACTTTCTGGAATCTCTCTAAAAGCTTGCATTGCAAGAATGGGGGTTTCGATGTTGGAGTTTTGACCATGGCGGTGCTGTAATGTTTTGATTTTTGTTATCCTCCACCTTTGAACTCAGTAGCTTGATTGTATTTATTCTGTTGCAGAAATGCTGGTGGGGGAGTGATGGGCTTTGCTTAAGAGAAGCAGTTCATCTTCTGATGCCTGTGGGGAATTTAATGTTCTGATGACTATGAGATTGGCCATTATTCTTTTGCATATATTATAGGTTGATTTATTGTTGATATGTTTGATTGCCTGTCATGAAGTTTTAGGTTTTAGATGACCATTGTTTTCCTATTTATATCCTTCTCAAAGTCTCATTCACTATTATCAATTCTCTGAGTTGATGTTAAGTGTAACTGTGCACTGAAAGTTGTTTTCAGTAGTCACTGAAAAGATTTTTCTGGATCTTCTTTTGAAATTATAGATTCCCGGAAACTTAATTTTTCCGAATTAAATCCTTTTGCATGTCCTGCATGATTTTCTTTGCCCTTTCATACTTTCCTTACAAGCACTTACATTTTCTAACAAAAAACTTTATACAGTTTGCATATAGTGTCTTATTTTCTGAGCTTTTCCAAGTGTGAGATTCTAGAGCCCAAGCTTTCTCTATAAGCATTGATAAGTTCTGATTGGCTTGCATATTGTGCGAGTCCACTCTTTTGTGTTACCTGAGTACAATGTGATGTCATTAGTATGAGTTTGCAAATGAAAATGGGACTGTAGACCTAATTTTGAGGTCTCAGTTTTGTTCTATCTGCTTTGTGGAATATGAACTGTTAACAGGTTCCAAATTAATGCAATTAGGTCTTTGGGTACTGCCGTCAATACAACATGATGATGCTGTTTCATTTATGATTATGTTGTTCCCAATGTTTTCATTACCTTTAATTGCCACATCTTTCTCCAGGTTGGTCCTTATCATATTTTAAGATGAAACAGTCTTTCGATTTCACCATCTGCCTGCATTGGTAATTTCATGTTAACTTTGTGTAGTTCCCTGCAGGATTGTTTCTTGGGTTCGGCCTTTTTACACATAGTGGAGAATAATTTGCTGCCATTTTCGGACTGCTATTTTCTTCCTTTTCATTTAAATGCTGGGCACTGTTTGCTACATCAAATAAATTTATAGTTACAAGGAAAATAATATACATTTAGCTTTAAGAGTGTTCTAGCTCAGTTTTTTTTTCCATTAGAATTATTCATTAACAATTTTGTCAGTTATTAAACAGTTTGGGTCTATATTTCACATTTTCATTCTCTCGCAGACGATATAAAGAGAAAAAGGAGGAAGTGACTGAACCAGAGGCTGATCCTGAACGGGATCAGAGGACTGTATTTGCTTACCAGGTAATCAAATACATTTGCCATAGGCATTATATTTGTGCACTTTGCCTTAAATTTTTTGTAAACTATATTTTCCATGAGATCTGACTTATTCTCTTGGCATTCAATTATGAAGATTTGTTTGAAGGCAAATGAAAGAGATGTATATGAGTTCTTCTCAAGGGCTGGCAAGGTTGGTATTTGTTAAAATTTTTGGTTTGTATTGAAATTTTATCTTCTGTTTTATATATGTAATTTTTCAGAAATTATGGAATATTATAGATTAAAAGTTATAAATAGGATTAATTACGAAGAAATTAACCTGTATATACTGTTCACTTTGTACTTTCTGTTTTAGATCAATGAGCTCTAGCTTGTGTGGCACTTCCCCTCCCCATAGGGATGGGTTGGAGGGTTAGATTATGGGTTTAAACTCATTAGGTGCATGGATAACTTACTACTACTACTCGTAATAATAATAAAAAAGTCCTCCTTTAGGATAGGTAAGGGAGTTACTAGCTACTTATCAGAAAAAAAAAAAGGTAAGGGAGTTGCTAGCTGTATGATGGGATACATGAATAAAAGATTTTTAGTATATCATATGAATTTACTAGAAAGTTTTTGAGGGGTTCCCTTTTGCAGTAAGTTCTTCTATGGAGCTAAATAGCTAATATCTTGGCCTTAACTCTATTTTTACCTTTGACATCCTAACTCTCAAATTTGGTTTCAATATTTGTTTCTGTTTGAGTGGAATGCAGTGAAACAAAATTTGGAATAAGTGAGTACACGTGTTTAGGGAAAGATAAATTCTGGATGTATTTAACATAAATCTAATTGACATGTCTAAAATGAGACAGAAAGTGTTTAGTTCCAACTCTGTTGAGATTTTTACCTCATTTAACTCTATCTATTGCTCACATACACACACAAGTGCTGTGGCATATTTCTTTGTGAGTTGATATTTTCTTCTCTCTCTCTCTAAAGGTAATTGTTACTATGTTGCTTTGTCTCTCATCTCAGGTGCGAGACGTACGCCTTATAATGGATCGCAATTCAAGACGTTCTAAGGGAGTTGGGTATGTTTCATCTAGCTATATGACCCAGGCTCGCATACATCTTGGTTGATCTTGTTTTGATTTTACATATGTATTGTAGCCGATATATTTTTGAAGTTTGCCATACTAAAATCCATTAAATTAGTGCTACATTCTTATTTTCAGTTAAATAAATGAAGGTATCAGAGGGAACAGCTTCTACAACAGTAGATATGGTATTAGCAGAAACTTGTCTCTCACATGGTTTGGAGGCCTATGCATATCGTAAACAGAGAAAAAGTCTACAGATATAAATGAATTTTTGTTTTAACATATCCAAAAAAAAAAAAGGTTTTGTTTGCTCTAGCTATGAGGAAACATGAGAGGAAAACACAGAAAAAGTCTACAGATATAAATGAATTTTTTTTTTAACATATAAAAAAAATGTTTTGTTTGCTCTAGCTATGATGAAACATGAGAGGAGGCAGCCCAAAATCAGACAAAATGAATGCCATCATATTATGTTTAACATGTCAATTAAAAATATTAATCTAATCAACATGTGGTTTGCCTTTAACAAAACCTTGTTCGTTGTCGTTGTTGTTTTCTTATATGTCCATTTAAGTAAGTGGTTCTTTTTCTTGAATCAAATGCAAAAGATAAAGTAACTATTTGTTGGGTATGGAAAAAGGAAGAGAAGAGAAAAATGTCAATACAAATAAGACCAGATAGTCTGATTTTTTGGCATACCAAAATGTAGTTTATATGATGGGAAATATATGATATGTTATTTGGATTTATTCTCAAATAAAATAAAAAAGATATATTTGGTTAATGCAGAATGGGCCTAATTAGGTGAGTAAGATGAGGATTTCTTTATTTTGTGATATGGATGGGTGAAACATGTTTTGGATTTTTTTTCCAGATATTTTAATCGGTGAGATATTTCTCATAGATTGTGACATTAGATAGTCCAGTGGGTATACCTTAGAATAGTCTGATTTACTTGCTTGTTGCATTATTTCATCCACACCCTGCGCAAGGATCATTTCCTGGAACTACTACTAGATCTTCCCTGGCCTGTGTGTTTTGCTTGATTGCTATGAGGCAATGGGTATATTGTTGCTGGACGTAGGTACTGTTGCTTGGGGAGGAAAGTATTCTGGTTAAATGAGAAAATGGTGTTGGGGTTTTCAATTAAGTGACTTCCATGTTTTATCTATTTTAGAAGCTGAAACCATGTAGCAAGAAATTGAACAAAACCACCACAAATGTTGCTGTTGGTGCTTATGTATGTGCATTGTGAGAGTCGGTGCGCATTGTATGGAAAAGGAGGAAGTCTTTGCTTGTTGAGAGAATATTGGCTGCAAAAAGGTTGAGCTTCAAAAGGCTGAAGGTTTGAGGTAGTTGGTTGCAACAGAAGTCAAAGATAATGCACGAAACTGGGAAAAGAAAAGGTCAAATGCACCAAAAGTTTAGGAAATGGTGAGAAGACACCGCTCTATGAGGTGGCTTCATGATTTAAGACATGATTATGGGAGTGATCCTAGTTTCTCTCTGAGGAATTGTACTGATATTAATTATATCATGTAAGAGTAATTGGCCGTTTCATAGGATGTAAATTGAGAGTGACTGGTTTTAAAGGGAAGTGAAATGTTATTAACTTGTTATTCATTTAAATTACCGCTTGAGAGTGGAATGGTGAGAATGATATGGTTTTCTTTTGTACTTCATGCGGTGTATCTAGGATTGGTTGCCTCCAACAGCAATGATGGATAGAAAATTTGACCATTTGTTTTGAACTGTTTGTGGAGCCTGTAGCATTATTATGTTTGTGTATTTGTTTCATAATTATTTCTATCAAGTCCTTTTGATCCTAACTATGTTTCTCTTGGCAGGTATATTGAGTTCTATGATGCAATGTCTGTCCCTATGGCAATAGCACTCTCTGGTCAGCCTCTTCTTGGTCAGCCGGTTATGGTAAAGCCATCAGAAGCTGAAAAGAATCTGGTACAATCAACTACAGCTGTGGTTACTGGACCAGGTGGGCTTATAGGCCCCTATTCAGGGGGGGCTAGAAGGCTGTATGTTGGCAATCTGCATTTCAACATGACTGAAGCTGATCTTCGCCAGGTAAGCATATTTTTGGGGTATAATTCTGTAGAATCTGCAGGGCATTATATTGCAAAAGTTATCGATTGGACTAGATTCTTAATGGGAGGAGGCTAGTAAATCGGGATGGACTATTCCATCTTGTTATAGTTTATATGCTTTTGTTGTTTGTTTTTCCATTCTCTTTATGAATTCTTAATTTTTAAATAACATGAGAGGAGTTTCATTAATATAGATGCTTTTTGATCTTCTCATTAGTTTTCATGGTTTATTTTTTCTTTGTTATGGTTATCATGCCTTGTTGTAGTAATTTTTCTTTGAATTCTTGATATGTTTATTCCTCTAAAATAAATTATGTGGATCCTTTGCTTTTGTTCTGAATGTTCAGGTTTTTGAAGCATTTGGTCAAGTAGAGCTGGTGCAGTTGCCTCTTGATGAAACTGGACATTGCAAAGGTTTTGGTTTTGTCCAGGTGAGAAACACTATTAAAACATATAATGATTACTGAAACTGCCTGAAAATGCACCACCCCAAATTGCTAAGCAACATATCATTTGCATACTAACTGAAAGACATAAGTATTAAATGATATAATGAGTCCTTTACATTGATAGATTGATATTAGATTTCAATATGCATACAGCTTGTTATTTCTAAATCAAATGGTATGTAATGTTCTTGATTGCCTCTACTAATGTTCAGGTGGCCATGTAAGATGCTCATTAAGTTTCCTCCTGAGTCAGTGGGCTAATTGAATAAGTTATTTATTGCAGTTTATACGTCTTGAAGATGCTAGAAATGCACTGAGTCTGAATCAACAATTGGAAATTGCTGGTCGGCTCATCAAGGTATTGCACTCTAGTCTTTGTTTATACTCATGTTAGGTGTGTGAAGTTTTAGGCTTTACATTCTCTTGCCACATTGAGTGTCAACAACAAGGATTGCGTTTTGTCATTTGTTAGATGATATGAACATGTAAGACCTCAATTAGTTGGGATTTATGCTATTTGTATTTTGTTGAATGTGCATGCAAACTAATGGGGTTCAATTGCTTTGAACATTTGTTAACTAGAGCTGGTGTAATTCTAGTCATATATTTGCTTCCCCCCACACCCAGTTGGGGTGCTTTTTTCTTGTCTTTTTTTTTTTTACACCTGAAATACTTGTTTCCAAAGAATATGAACTGTAATGTACGCATAGATGTGTTGCTCCATATATTTACTATGGTACAGTGTACGAGTCCATCGCTTGAATGTCAGCTTCTTGTCATTTCTAATATTGTTGAATGGTTGTCTTGAGTAGCAGCATATCAGTCAATACCATAACAAAAAAAGGAATTTTACTTGTTGATCCAGAGTAATGACCAAGGTCTATTTTTAGATCAAATTTTGATTTTTTGACTGTCGCTGGTCTTTACTAACTTAGGTGGTGCTGCTGCTGCATAAATCTTGAGGGCATTCTTTTTCTGTCATTGCTGCATGATTGAATAGTATATGTCATACAACAAATCTTAATCATAGGGTCTCCTGGATAAAGGGTCTCCTGCTTGGAATATTCTCTTATTCTTTTTTTTTTCTTTTCTGTTCAGGTTTCAGCTGTTACTGATCAAACCGGAATGCTAGATGTTGGAGGAAATCCTGGTGACTTTGATGATGATGAAGGAGGTGGCTTGGTTAGTTAGACTTCTATTATATTTTATCTTTTATTTATTTAGTTTTTTAAATTTCTTTCTCTCCCTTAAGTTAGTTGAAGGAGTAAGGTTTGATGTTCAATCTTGTTTTATTTTTTTATTTTTTATTTTTAAAAAATACCATTGTAGCTATTATTTTTGTTTGTTTCATCTGTTCATAGGTGATGGCAATCTTACATGATAACTAGGAAGCTGTGGCTCTGTGCCAAGTAATGTTTGGAGATTGTTCTTACGTGTCTGAAAG
The DNA here is from genome assembly GCA_900184695.1 of Betula pendula. Classification (NCBI taxonomy): domain Eukaryota; kingdom Viridiplantae; phylum Streptophyta; class Magnoliopsida; order Fagales; family Betulaceae; genus Betula; species Betula pendula. The sequence goes on from FXXK01000658.1 coordinate 62,767, forward strand.
CTCCCTCTGCATCCACTGCTTCTGTATAATGCTAACTATAACTATTAATGAATATTGCTTGGGCTATCAAGTGGCCTTTTCCTTTAGGCAGTAGCATGCGCTGATCTGGATATATGCTTGCATTATCTGCTTATACAAAAATGATGATAATGTTTTATTTTAAATATTAAAATTGACACAAAAGACTATCGAGTCCTGGGAACTTGTCAATTTCACTTCAAGGCAGAATAAAGATTGCTTGTGTACATTGCTTTGGTTTGGTAGCAGATGAGGAAAAAACTTGAGTTAGATAACTCTTCCAATAGGAAACCATTTATGAAGGAGTTTTTTGACTGGGCGCTTATTCCTGTATGCAAGCAAATTTCATTTATGGAAATTTGCATATCTGAACTAATCTTTTCTTTCTTTCTATATCTTTTATTGCCCCGGCCCAGATATCTGCAGTAATTAACATAGATATTAAGGTGCTTCAAAAGAAGAGTTTTTACAGTCGCAGTGAGAATATGTTTTCTAGGCCCAAATGAGGTGTTTTGCTATATTTTCAGTGTTAGTACATTTGTCTTGTCTGCTACTTGGTAATTCAAACCAGGCATGGAGAGCTGGTCCTTGAGTTGAATATTCTCCTTAAAAGCTACAAAACTGCCTTTTCATTAATTGCAATTTAACAGGGGCTTTTGAGATTGTGCAACTTGCGATGGAGATTGGCCCTATGTTGGGGATTTCGTGTGGAGGCGATGGGAAACAGTTGCTGGATCTCTTGACAGCCCTGGATAAAGAGCATTGTCAAGAGGTCTCGGCTACTCCTTCCAAACGCACCACAAGTGGCAGGAGGGAACTCAAAAATTTGGAATATTCTATTAATTTTGAAGGCTCTAGCCGTGGCAAAGGGAAGAGGGCCTTGTCAGTTTTTTGAGTATTGGGTTGTGTTGTTGTTGGGGGTGTTGGGTTGTGTTGTTGGGGGTTTTGTTGTGGGTGCTGTTTTTGGGTCTTTGTGGGTTTTGTTCTCTTTTTAGGTGCTCCTTGTGTTCACTTTCTGTGTACTTAAGGACGCCTCTCGCATTTAATAAAATTTAACCTTACTTATATATAAAAAAAAAATTGTGCCTTCTTTTGGTGTAGTGATAAGGTGATAAACAATATTGCTTTTCCCTAGGGTCATTTTAAAATGTTTTTCAATGAAGATTTCATCCTTTTAAGCAGTTAACAGGGCTGTCCTCTCTTTTGGCATGTTGGAGCTGTTTCTTGTTTTTGTCCCTGAATTTTTTGATTTCCAGACTACATCTAGTGTTATTGCACTTGCTTCTGGTTGCTATTGTGTTGTCATTGTTAGTGGTGTTAATGGCGCTGATGTTTTCATGAAAGTGCTACTACGACTTGCTGGATATCTTAACATTCATGGTGACAAAATGGTTCTTAACTTTTTCTGTCATAAATTCAATATCCAAAAGTTTTAGATATTGTGCCTATTTTTTTTTTCTCTTTCATATGCATGTCTAAAATATGTAATTACATTTCTTTGGATGCTAGATTTTCTTTATAGGTTTTTCTCGGACTATGGTTGCAACCTTTTTTGCGAATAAATTCAATATATTTAATTATCAAAAGATTGTTTTACATTTCTCTTCACCAAGTTATCTATCTCTCAATCTCTTGAATATTCTGGTTGGTCTATTATTAAACATTTGTTTGTTAATTCCTCTTAAATAAATCATTGGCCAAGCTGACCTGGTTTTCTTTTAATTCTCAGTCTCTAAATGCACGTTCTCGAGCACTTCTCATGCAGAAGTTGGATCGCAGTGGCACTGCATCTAGGTTTAACTCTGCCCAATTTGTTATTATATTTGAAATTGGCCTGTTCAAACTGAGATTTTCTTCGTTTCTTCTGTAGTATTGCTAGTTCCGTTGGCACTCCTGCTGTCAATAACACTGGCCTTACTTTACCACCACCACCTATCCTAGGAGCTCCTTCTGTGGTACCTTCGGTTGTTGCTCCCCTCGCTTCTTTTCCTGCTCTTGCTGGACTTGGCGCAGGTCTGCAAGTTCCCACTGCTGCTGTGCCAACTATTGACACAATTGGTGTTCCGAGTGAATGTTTATTACTGAAGGATATGTTTGATCCAAAAGTTGAGGTTGGTGGGCATAGCATTTTTAAATAGTTTTCTGTTCATATTCCTGTTGCTGATTATTTTTGAATGATTTCTCCCTTTTGCAGACGGAACCAGAGTTTGATTTGGATATCAAAGAAGATGTTCAAGAAGAATGTTTAAAGTTTGGAAAATTGAATCATATTTATGTGGAGAAGTGAGTTTAGTGTGCAGTTTAGTTTTTTTTTTTCTTTTTCTTCCATTTTCCCTTGATACTTGTGGCTTATATATGTATATTGATTAACAGGAACAGTGCTGGTTTTGTGTACTTGCGATTTGAGAATACTCAAGGTGCAATCGCCGCACAGCGTGCTCTCCATGGAAGATGGTTTGCTGGAAAGATGATTACAGCAACATATATGGTAATAATGTTTTCTGTGGCTTCATTTTGTTTTACTTATTTTAATACATATTGCATAATAGAAAAACTAAGAATAAAATTCAAATGCATGCAGGTACCCCAGGCATATGAGACTAAGTTCCCTGAAAGTAGATAGGATTATGGATTCTAGATTCTGGATGTACAATGAGAGTCTAAGAGTAGTCCGTTTGCGTATTGATGCTGCCTCCAAGGTTAAGATAAGATGGCATTTGCTTGTCTTCAGTTTTGGGTTTTTTTTTTTTTTGGTGTGTGTGGGTAAGGTGGGGGGAGAGAAGCTTGTGTACAATAAGTAGTTGTCTTCAGGTGTCCCAAATGAGTTGCTAATAGCAGAAGATTGTGAAAAGAAGCCATACTTTCGTTGTATGAAATTGTTACTGCCTTTTACCATCAAAATCTGAGGGTTACTGTTTGGAGGCCAACTGCTGCTCTCTTTTGTTATCTAGAGGTTTTGGCTACCATTTCTGGCTGTCAGCTTCTCTTGATTATATATTAGCTGATGGTATCAGACTGGTCATCAGTGAATTTGTGGATTAAGTTGTGGCCTTTCTACTTTTATGTGCAGTTCGTGCTCTATGTTATGTTGTCTGCTATTGGTTGAAGTTTAGTTTTGCAGCCTGGCCCAACCTATTTACTTTTGCTGTGTGCGCCTTGGTTGTGATTTTCATAACCGCTGTTCATCCTTGCTCAGATGTATCGGTTATTATGGATCCAGATTTTCAGTAATTTGCTGTTTGGATTGCTAGACAGCCCTTAGAGCATTCTTAGCAGTCTCATTATATTTTACTAGCCATTTTGATTGAAAACTACTTTTATCTATTTGCCATTCACTTTTTTAAAATACCCTAAGGGGTCTCACTATTTTAACTTTTTTTATTTTCATTATTTTATTTAAAAATTATTTTTCAAAGATTTTTTAATTCTTTCTGCAACATTTATATTGTTGGATATGTCTTATCTTAATGGTTATATTTTTGAATATTTGTCTTTTTTTAACTGTCAAATATATATATATATATATTAAAGGTCATTTTTTTTTTAAATGTCATGTGCTATTAATATAAATAAGACAATTTTCTCTCTAATTATTATTTACCTCAATTCAAGGTTGTCGAGTTTGTGGTTTCTATCATACCTTAATTTTGTTTTAGATTTTGTTGACACTTTTTTTTTTTTTTTTTTAAATTCAATTACTATGTTGTTTGTTTTTATCTTAATGAACAGAGTAAATGCATAATCCATGGTGCGTGTTATGAGAAAAAAAAAAAAAAAAAAAAGAAAGAAGAGAAGAAAAAGAAAAAAGAAATGGATAGAGAAAATATGATATGTTAGTCGTTTTGGTAAGTAACAGTACTCACTATTGTTGGTGAGTACTGTTCACTTACTAACACTTTTTGGTTATAGTAGAGGCTATTAGAGCTTGTTTTTGTTAAATTTACTTATCAAAATAGCTAAAATTTTGGTGAGACTACTAAGAATGTTTTTTTGGAGCTTATTTGTCTGAGCAGGTGGGTTGACTATTTAAGATTTATTTGGACAAATGGACCCTATAGAGACTGTTTTATATTTATTGTTTGAATTGTTATTTAAGATCTGCTTGGACGAATGGGCCCCATAAAGACTATTTTATATTTATTGTTCGAATTGTTAGCAATACAAACAACAAAATTATTGAAAATTTCTATCCCCGTTATTGTGGTTTCATTGGTTTTGGTTTCCTTAAGGTCTTACAATTGTACCAATGATTCTGGGTACTTTTTATGCTCTCAGGTTTTTCCGAATAAAAGTATGGTGTTTTCACTTGCAACTTGCGCTCTATTTTTGGAACAACTTTTCAATATTTGAGTGATGGGGAACAAAAGGAGTTTTACGTCTATGGAAAAAATAAATACTAGCAGAAGAGAACATTGCAAATTCAGATACAGTAAGGAATTCTGTTATTGGAATAGATCCTTTTCCTGCGTTTGACTAGATTGAAGCCTCTAGTGTAAACTCAACCCCTCAAAAATTTGTTTCTCAACACCTATGAAAGTGCTTGTCGTAACAACGTCCTTTAACTGCTGATGAAGTCTTGTTTGAAACTTGTTTGTTTCTCAACACCTATGAAACCATTTTTAGGTGTCAATTACAATGATCATGGTGTTATTCAATTATAACACACTTAAAGAGTGCGTTTGGCCCATATGAAATGCACATTTTAAAATAAAATTACTGAAAATATAGTGTTTTAGGCCGAATTGTGCTTCTGCATAGCAGGTTTTGATAGAAACAATATATATTTTTTTAGTAGATTTTACTAAGTATTTAACTTTGTTTTTAAAATTTATATTTTCATCAACCGCATCTTAAAATCGTAATTTTTTTTTTTTTAAAAAATTATCAGTTTGAAAATTGCTAAATCATACAGACACTTAAATACCGGTAGAAGTACTGAATTGCGAATATAAGATGTGACTTGTGTGGTTGTGATTAAAACTTGCTTCATGGGCCAAACATTAGAGGTATGTGACAGTTGCGTTCAACATTTGTATTGTCTGCCATCTTGGACTTTGTCACCATCCTTTTGTTCTCATCCTTGACCCATTCTCTATGGATAAGATGGCATTAAATTCGAGAAAGCTCATCCACAATGCATCCAAAAGGTTCATTCATAATGCCTTTCTATTTTTTTTTTGATAATTAAAAACCAAAAACCAAATCATTTGACGTATAATTACCAATCCCTCCCATTCTCCCCCTACCTCCTCCTCCTCCAAAAAAAAAAAAAAAAAAAGGCAAAAGCATCATGGAAGTAGTTGAGGACATTGTGATTATAGGAGCTGGAATTGCTGGCCTTACAACATCCTTAGGACTTCACAAGTACCTATCCCCTATCTCTGTATGTGTTTGCATGTGTAACATATATAATAATTATGATTGTGAATGATGAAAATGTTTTCCAAGGTTGGGAATCCGAAGCCTAGTATTGGAATCCTCGGATGGCTTGAGGATCGAAGGATATGCTTTGACATTATGGACCAATGCTTGGAAGGCCTTAGATGCTGTTGGCATTGCTGATTCTCTTCGTCACCAACATGAACTCCTTCATGGGTAACTGTATATCGTTCACCCTCTCTGCATTTGTTGTAGTCGATATGCGGCTCTTGTAAATGATCCTTCACTCCCCAGTCGTTATAGGGCTGTATACAAGCCAAGCTGAGATGGGTATTGGGCTGCCGAACTCAGCTTGAATACAAGAGCACATATTTGAACTTTAGCTCTGGTTACATCTTATCATATTCGGCCACTCCCAATAAACTTTTGGGGGTGGCCAAACCACCACCACAGTTTGGCTACCCTCATAATTACTTTTGGGTTGGCCGAACCTTCATTTTGGTGTTCATGGGATGGTTTTGCCACCTTTTATGATTTTTTTTTTTGTTTTTTAAAAATTAATTAACTTGTATTAATTTTTTATTTTAGTTTTTAAGTAAAATGGGTATTTTAAGAAGAAAGAGAAAAGTGGTCACTAGTAATGTATGTGACAACTTTTTCATCCATTTTAATGTCTGATACTAATGGAGGGGCTTTTTTGATAAAAGTTGATAGTTTGACGTATCCAAGTGTCACACTTAATACTTTAAAGGCCTAAATGAAAAAAAGAGTATTAATTCATGGGGCTTAAAGTATATTTTTCGCATAATCCCATGTGTAAATTAATAAAAGAATGCAAAACCTACTCCCTGTGTATGGTTGTTTTATTTGTTTGTTGGTTCAATGATTAATTGCTGGTCTCAATTATTTACTGTTTACCTACCAACATTGTTAATGCTTTTGTAGTTTTGTATTAACAAACCTCCCAGCAAAAGAAAAGAAAAGAATGAACTGACCAGTAGCGATTTGAGTGCAGGAACGTGAGTACCTCTACAGTTTCGGGACTTCAAACTTCAGACATATCTTTTAAGGTCAAAGGAAAACAGTAAGTTAGACCTCTGACAATGGCAAAAGTGCCTCCATAGCAGATATTTTCTTAATAGTTTTTTTTTTTCAAATTCTTTTATGAGGAAGACAAACATAGATAACATTTATAACAACTCTTGGGGAAGTTTTCGTTACATCTGTTTTATCACTAAAAAATGATTAGTCAATTTAGAGCTTCTCCATAATCACTTATAAATCCCCATTTTACCTAGTAAAAAAGGAACGAATTAATGTGAAGTACTTTTTTTTATATTAAATTTGTGACTCATGAGATGTTTGAGGTAGACAGTGTGTGATGTGCAGTGGAGTCCATGAAGTTCGTCGTGTGAAAAGGAATATGTTGGTGGAAGCCATTGCAAATGAGCTTCCAAGTGGCACCATTAGGTACTCTTCCAAGGTGGTTTCTATAGAGGAATCAGGCTTCTATAAGCTTGTGCATCTTGCTGATGGAACCACTTTTAAAACCAAGGTAATTAAAATTCATTTCATCGTCTAAAAGGAAAAAAATAACCATCAATCCTTGCTATATGCTGTTTGATGTACAACAAACCCAATTACCTAGAACCAAAAATAAAAAGAAATCCTGAATAAAACCCCAGTTTATATTTAAGGGAGAAATCCTGTGCGGACCTTTTGTTTGATTAGTGTATGTAAAAATAAGAGACAAAACAATGGAGAAAGAAAAAAACAAAAAGAAAGTGATTGATGTGATATAAAAGTGAAATGAGATGTGAATTTTTTGTGAGAGAAAAGTGAAGAAAGTTGCTTGATAATTAGTTTTGAAGAGAGGTTGATTTTTTTTGGGAAGAATAAAAATGTGTTGAGATTGGTTTACCAAACGAAAAAAACGTATTATTGAGTTGATTTCTGTACATCTATCTCGTTTACACATCCCGTGATTTGAGTGCCGAAATTATGTGTGGATTGATGTTGTAAATGAAAATTGGTAGGAGATATTTCTTTTTCTTTCCTTCCTTAACAATCAATGTATACCAAAAAATAAGAACATAATTTACATTTGAATGGGGTGAGTTAATATATAACAACTATTCATGTGTTTCCTCTTCCCCGGTTCCAGTTGTTATCCAAAAAAAAAAAAAAAAAACTATCCATGTGTTTAATTTCCATTCAAATTTCTTAGGCCTTATTGGAGTACCAATGTTGTAAATGAAAGGTGTTGATCGGGTGTGATGGAGTGAACTCAGTGGTGGCAAAGTGGCTCGGCCTTAAGAAACCGACTTCCACAGGGAGGTTTGCCATCAGGGGCTGTGTAGATTTCAACTACAATCATGGATTTGCTCCCAAATCCATGCAGTTCTTTGGGAATGGTGTTCGATTTGGTTTTGTTCCTTGTGATGATAATACACTTTATTGGTTTTTCACTTGGAATCCCTCCACCCAAGGTGAGCCCTAATTCATCTCAACTTAGACCATGTTTGATTTTTCATTATAAACAAGGTTGAAAGTTATTTGGAACATGTTTTGTAAGCTGTCCATGTATTTTTAAAATATTAAGTAAATTATTAAATTTATTTATTTTTTCTATTTGTTTAAGTTTTTGGGATAAGTTATGATTTAATATGGTATCAGAATAGAGGTCATGAGTTTAAATAGGGACAGAACCAGAAATTTTTATCGAAAGGGGCCAAAGCATGATTCAGAAATTTAGATAGAGGGCAAAGTATGAATGTGAAATATATTAAGATTAAAGATTAAAATAATATAAAAAAAATAAAATGAGTACCCATTTAGTGTTAAGAAAATATAAGAAAAAGAAAATATACAAAATAACCACGTTTGTTTGTATATGAGTGCCCATTTAGATAAAATTCATATGGGACCATTTTATTTCTAGACCATATGAGACTACGTTTGTTTGTATACTTAGTTTTTTTGAACTACTTTTTAAGGGCCTGAGGCCAAAAACTAATTTTTTTTGGCCAAATTGCATATACTAAAATATATTTATATAGAACTATTAAAAACTTGGGGGAAGGCTATGGCCTATACCGGTCTCCCCTAAGTTCAAATCCTGACTCTCACAGTTTACCCCCAATTCAATTAAAATATTTCACATGTTATCTGCTGTCACACGTAACGAAAAGTGTTAAAGTGTTAATTAAATAATTAAATTTACTTCTTCTTAATCTTTAAGGATAAATCATCATGATTAGAAACAAGTGTAATTTATTTATTTATATGTGCTAGCTTTTTATAATTGTAATGCATACTAGCGTAAACGTGTGGCATTGTCAAAATTGTTCTTTTTTATTTGTATTTTTTTGTTCTTTCTTGCAGAGAAACAGACAGAAGATGGCCCGGCTAAAATGAAGCAACTTGTATTAAGCAAGCTAGGAAAAATGGCTGATCCAATAAGGGCTGTCATAGAAAATACTGAAATGCATAGTTTTGTCCCATACCCAATAAGGTATAGACACCCCTGGGAGCTTATTTGGGGAAACACAAGCAAAGGCAATGTCTGTGTAGCTGGTGATGCACTCCACCCCATGACCCCAGACATTGGCCAAGGTGGTTGTGCTGCTTTGGAAGATGGTGTCGTTTTAGCAAGGTGTCTTGCTGAAGCATTATCAGAAAAGACTAGTGGGAAAACAGAGGAAAAGGCTGAGAGATCAGAAAAGGATGAATATAGGAGGATTGAAATGGGGTTGAAGAAGTATGCCAAAGAGAGGAAATGGAGAAGTATTGAGCTCATTACTACAGCTTACATTGTTGGTTTTATCCAGCAGAGTGATGGCAAAGTGCTGACCTTCTTAAGGGATAAACTTTTGGCTGTATTCTTGGCTGGGTTACTGCTAAAGAAGTCTAGTTTTGATTGTGGGAATCTTACCATTTCTTGAATTCAACCATATACATATACTTTACATTATTGTTGCTGTAAGATAGTATTTTTTTTTTTCTTTTAGCCCAACTGCTCGAATAGAAAAGGAACAATCGTTTCCACATATGGCACTAGCTGTTGATACAGCATTTCAAATGGTAGACCGACGACGGGCCACCAGCCAAAAAGAGGGAATAGTTACAGAAAAGTTGTCGGTCTCCAAGAAATCAAAGAGTCTCCAATGTTTAAGTTAGTCAAGTATTTCAGAGAAAACTGGATAGAAAGAATAATAAGGTAAGAGCCTGTGTTATGTGCATATAGGATATTGTATCCCTTTTAACAGGAGAGACTCTTTGTCTAACATGGTAACATTGGACCCAATGGTGTATAATTTTCCTTGTAGGTCATGATTTTCTTTGTTAATTGCATTAATGACCGAGTTAGGGTGTATAGTTTTTAGTTGGAAAAAATTTTAAGGATATGTTTGGTACGCGGAATAGCTATTCCAAAGAATAGCCTTTATTAATAATAGAATTAGTAGAATGGATTAGCTTTGAAATAACCATTCCGTTAGCCATAAGGGAATTGAAGGAATAGCCATTCCTAAGAGTGATTGATTTGTTTTCCTTTATGGGGGTGATTATTTAATTACCTTATTATTTTTTCATATAGAGATGGCTATAGTGGTTATTTATATACACTCCACACTGAATTTTTTGAGTAACTCAATCGGCTGGAAACCACGACTCATAAAGCGGAAGTCACTAATTCGAATTTCTCTCTTCTTGTACTACATCTGCTAAAACCCAAAAGATTCGGGGTGGAGTATATATATATATATATATAGTAAATGTGACAAATAGACCCCCAATAGTAATTTTTTTTTTTTACTGAATGAATTTTTTTTATAAGACGGCCAAACAAAGAAGACAAAACACTATTAGAATATTCCTGCTAGATCCTCGATATATGTCGACAAGGCACCTAACACCAATAATTTTTTTTTGTTTTAAAAAAACCCCCCAATATATAATAATGGAATTACTTTATTCAATAATTTATTCCTATTATTTTATCATACGTACGTGGTTAATTGGTGTTGAAATCGAAGTTTTGGTTGGCTTCCAAACAAGCAAAATACACTTTAAGAATTATGTCACATGTCAAATTTTAAATATGGGCAGCCATCATCAAGTGGCTTGTTCTCAGCATCATAGTCATCATGGAGCAGTTGTTATGATCATCCTTGTACTCTTCCTCCCATTTTTTAAAGCTCTCCCTACTAATAATTCTCCACTGACCTCTTTGTAATCTTGCAATCATATACCTGAACAAATATTTAAAATTCAATTCGAAAGTGATACTAGAGCTACTGCACTGTATTCGAAAACTATCTATATATAAACTGTAGATTTCCCAGTACCCAGAAAAAAAAAGAACCAAAATATCATGGAAGCAGCAGTGCATGAAGACATTGTGATTGTGGGAGCTGGAATTGCTGGTCTTACAACATCCTTAGGACTTCATAGGTACCCTTCCTCTTTTTCTCTCTTCGTGCGTGTATATATATATATATATATGTATATATGTATTACATGTTGTGTTTAAGATTAAAAAGAAGGCAAATATATGTTGTAGGCTGGGCATTCGAAGCTTAGTATTGGAATCCTGGGATGGCTTGAGGACCACTGGATTTGCCTTCTCAACATGGACAAATGCTTGGAGGGCCTTAGATGCTGTTGGCCTTGGTGACTCCCTCCGACAACATCATCAACGGCTTTCTGGGTAAATATATAGAACTCACTGGCCCTCTCTATATTACCACCACCTTAATTAGCTTAATTACCAAAACATTAGCGATCAATTTTCAAGTTAAAGCATGAAACTGACCTCCCAGCACAACTTTATAACCGCAGAAATTTATGTGCAGGAATGTGACTACCTCTACAATTTCAGGAATTCAAACCACAGAGACGCCATTTGAAGCCAAAGGAAAACAGTGAGTTACTCGACTGCCAATGGTGCCTCTATAGCATAAAACCTCTAGCTTCCAAAAAAATCTTTCTTTTTTTTTTTAATTGAAGAAGGAAAAAGGATGATTGGGGTGGATCTTTCCCGCTCATTATCCGAATGGAAGAGAAAATGAGAAATTCAATGGAAATGATTCCAAATATAGGGTGAAAAGCGGCTCACTTAGCTAAACTTTATACACAAAAATTGGCACATCGAGAAATTTTCAAAGTATGCATTCCAGCTTTAAAAAGAAGATACAAAAACTTGTTGAATACCTTGTTAATTATGTACTCTATTTATGACCCCTTCTTAGGATTATTGTCATAGTGAAATTGTTTTTCTGCTAAATATACAAGACGTCATATTATAAGTATGCCTTTTCCTGTATCCAAAGTTTGATCATTGCAAGAATCAGAAGCTGCTAACTGCTAAAAAAGTATTGCTTAGCTTTGTGTTTCTTAGGAATCATTTGTCTATTGTAAACTTAGGTGACCAAAGTTTACATAGATGCTGAAAGTTTTGTATTGATGTTATGGTCATAATTTGTTTAAAAAGATAGGCCGGATAATTGCTGTCTGATGTGCAGTGGAGACCACGAAGTTCGTTGTGTTCAAAGAAAGTTGTTGTTGGAAGCTCTTGCAAACGAACTCCCAAGTGGCACCATTAGGTTCTCTTCCAAGGTGGTTAATATTGAGAATTCAGGCTTCCATAAGCTTGTGCATCTTGCAGATGGAACCATTCTCAGAACCAAGGTAAATTCATGCATTTTATTGTCGGTTATTTTGTTTTGGACTTAAATTTCTTTCAAATTGAATTAAAAGGAATTTTTTCCAATTCAATCTATCTAACATCTAATATGTGAGAAACAGTAAGTATTTTTTATAGACGTGTCGAACAAATTTCTCCAAAGTTGGGAGGAAATTTCTGTCA
>FXXK01000658.1:79004-89541 GCA_900184695.1 Betula pendula
AAAGAGAGAGATACCCTAGAGGTTGGCGCGTTTTACGCAGCCACCACCGGGGGTGGCGCTTGCTCTGGTGTGGCCCTCGAGCCACCCGTAGAGTAGGCTGGGGGTGGCCGCGCGCCACCCCTAGCTAGATCTAGGGTGGTGCGCGGCCACCCCAGCAAACTCTAGAGGTGGCTCCGAGCGCCATCCTCAACTCTAGGGTGCCTTGCAAGCCATCCTAGAGGTGGCTGGGGTGGCTCGCAGGCCACCCCCTACAGCACGTAGGGATGGCTGCCCGTCGGAAGCTACCCCTGTTATTTTTATTTATTTTTTTTTTTTTTTATTTTTTAAATAATTTTTTAGCCTCCAGGGGCATTTTCGAACATTTCAGTTAAAAAAAGTCACGTGCAAGACATGTGACTCGACTTTCATTCTAAATAACAAAAAAAATGGATGGAAGGTATTATTTACTGACGTGAGATACTTTGAGGGGGTCGAATGTCACTTTCTAAACATTGGGGCTAAAATGTCAATAGGTGGATACTTCATGAGGGTAAAAAGTACTTTGCCCAATAAGATAATTAAAAGTTGGGAAAGTACAACATATTCTCTCAAACTACCTCCTCATTGTCAATGTTCTTTCCAAATTATCATTTGTGTCAATATTTCCCATAAAGTACCAAAGAATGTCAATGTCCCCCAATGACAAAATACTATTTCATAAAATCAAAATATAAAAATCTATAAATTATAAAAATCTAAAACAAAAAAAAAAATAAAATAAAATAAAAGAACCAAGGGAGATTCCCTTTTTATTTTTATTTTTTTTCACTTTTCTATTATTTATTTATTATTGAGTTAGGTTGAACCAACCCAGGCCAGGGGGTGGCCAGTTTTCCATTTTTTTTAAATGTCGTATTTTTTTTTCTCGTTTTGTTTTAGTTTTTAGTTTTTTATTTTTTTAACTATTATTATTATTATATTATTATTATTATTACAATTTATAATTTTTTTAGTTTTATTTTATTTTTTATAAATTTGTAAGGATATTTTTGTCTTATTAAAGATTTTTATGGTTATTTTTGTCTTTTTGCTAGCTTGGAAGGACATTGGCATTTTTTTTTGTAGTTTAGGAAGGGACTGTAACACAATTAGTTAAGAGTGTACAAGCGGGGTGATTTTAATCTCTTATAACCGAATAACCGGATAATCGAAAAATCGAAAAACCGAAAATAACTTCAACCAGATAACCGCTTAGGCCGGTTGCTGTACCGTTATAGGTTTTGGAAAAACGGTTAATAATCGGGAAAACGCAGTATATAAATATATATATATATATATATATATAATATATATATATATGTTGTTTTATTTCTTTAATTTCATGTGTTATTTTTATGTCATTTCTATTTTATGGGAATATAAAAATAGTTTAAAATAACTAAAAAAGTGAGTTTAAAATAGCGTAAATATAGTCCCAAAAATAAAAAGAAGATCCAAAAGGCCCTATTATTTAAAAACTGATTACTAGTTAGTAACGGGTTTAAAATTGGTTAGTGGCAACGCCGGTTGCGGTTGTAAAAATGGAATAATCGGTTAGAAGGGAATAACGTGTAACCGGTTGTACATCCCTGAATTGGTAATTTGAAAGAGACATTGACAATAAAATAATAGTTGAAAGGGGCATGTTAGTTTCCTTTTCAAAGTTAAAATAATCAATATGTTTTGAGTATAATTACTTCACGTTATTTGAATATCCACTTTGTGAATTGAAGGTGTTAATTGGGTGTGATGGAGTGAACTCAGTGGTGGCAAAGTGGCTGGGCTTCAAGAAACCGGCTTTCACAGGGAGACGTGGCATAAGGGCCTCTGTGGATTTCAAGCGCAATCATGGATTTGAGAATAAGTTCATGCAGTTTGTTGGGAAAGGTGTTCGATCTGGTTTTATTCCTTGTGATGATAACACCGTCTATTGGTTTTTCACGTGGACTCCATCTTCCTCCAGCCAAGGTGCAATTATTCCCAACTCGTAGCTTGCATGCTTAATTGATTCTTTGCTTTAAACATGGTATCAGATCATAGATTTTGAATTCGAATTTTATTTCTAAAATTTATTTTCCCATAATTAATGAGTCTTACTTACTAACGAAGAGTTTAAGCCCATATTCAAGAGAAAGTATTAAATTATTAATTAAATAATTAAATTTATTATTTTTGATTAATTTAAACTTTTAAAATAAATAACGATTTAAAATAGAGTTATAAATCAGAAAAATGACAATGGGTATGGCCTTTGGAGCATGTCTTTTAGGAACTGTTTTCTAAGAAATAATTATGAAAACTGCAGCCAGTGTTTGCTTTCTGTCGAGTACATTAAGCTTTTGTGCGTGGATGTATTCATGCCCTGTACGTGTAGTACAGTTGTAGTGCATATTGTTTACCACTAGCATATATATATGTGGCATTTGTCGTCGAATTGTTATTCATGATCTTTATATCTTGCAGAGAAAGAGATAGAAGATAACCCAGCTGAAATGAAGCGACTTGTGTTAAGCAAGCTAGGAAAAATGCCTGATGAAATAAGGGCTATTGTTGAAAGCACTGATCTGGATGGTATTATGTCATCCCCATTAAGGTACAGACATCCTTGGGAGCTTCTTTGGGGAAATATCAGCAAAGGCAATGTTTGTGTGGCCGGTGATGCATTCCACCCCATGACCCCAGACATTGGCCAAGGTGGTTGTTCTGCCTTGGAAGATGGTGTTGTCTTGGCTAGGTGCCTTGCTGAGGCAATTTTGAAAGAACCGAGTGGGGAGAAATCTGAAAAAGAGGAATATAAGAGGATTGAAATGGGGTTGAAGAAGTATGCTAAAGAGAGGAGATGGAGAGGCATTGAGCTCATAATTACAGCTTATATGGTTGGTTTCTTCCAGCAGGTTGATGGAAAAGTGATGAACTTCTTAAGGGATAAATTGGCTGCATACCTGTCTGAGGTGGTGTTGAGGAGGGCTGATTTTGATTGCGGGAAGCTTAGCATTTCCTAAATGCAGCCATATGCATGCGTATGTACTAAAGATTAAGTAATATATATACCAAGTTTTAGGACCTAAAGATAAAAGTAATTTTTGTTTATAATAATGGGTGTGATGAGTGTTGCCCATATGTACTTTTAAAGCAATGTAATTGAAGTGTTGAAGACATTCGGTACTTGCCCATATTGAAAATTTATTTTTTATCGGTGAAAATGTTAAGTCAAGAGATATAGATGATCAATTTGAATCACCAATTAAAATAGAGAGGTTTTCCTTTGTTAGTAATTTCTATATTATAAACTTACAATGAGAGTGTGCAAATTAATAGATATATTAATTAATTTGAGGATGGTAAATGAACCAAGTTGGTTATGAACAGTTCAAGCGTATAAGTTCGACTCGAATTCTCTTCGCATTAATGAGGTGAACTAATTGAATAATAATTATGTCTTGAATATTAAACGAATTGAACCTGAATAAATGACTCAGGTCAATATAAAGTTGACTGCTCGCTAAGCTCGTTTACATATACACACACTAAAATATTAAGATAGCAGAGTTGGCCATATGTTTTAAAGCACTAACTTCAAGTACCGAAGGTGCATGTACATGGTAGAAATTTTAATTGGAGAGTGTTTTTTGATCTGTGAGACTTTTAAGGTCAAAAGATTGGCCATAACCATTTTGAAACACCAATCAGAATATATATATATATCGGCGTGGATATAAATTACTGTAGGTCACTCAAACACGTCATTACATGAAAAATAATCATTGGGCTACAAACTTATTTATTTATATGTGCTAGCTTTTTATAATTGTAATGTGTTTGCAATAAATGGATGACTCACAATTACAGTAAATATATGACAAGACAATTACACACAATAATACTAAGATTTAAGTGGTTTTTTCAATTTGAAGTACGTTAATTGACGGAGGTGATCACAAAAAAATTTACTATTAAAGATGGAGTATAAAAGTCATAAAGAGAAAAACACTCACAACCTTGTTGTGAATAACTTGTGAGTGTTGTGTCTCACATTGAAAAATCATAAAAGAAAAGAGTACTTAATATACCTAAGTGAACCCAAGCCCATTAGCTTAGGCTTTTGAATTAGAGTGGTGTCCAAATATTTATATTAATGTATTCTTGATAAAAGAACTCCTGACCGTTTATCTAGCTCCCTAACAACTGGTATCGATCAGAGCTATGGTTTATTTTCTGGGATGAGTGTTTGGATGCGTCTGGTTTGGAGATGTGTTCTATGGTTGTTCTAGAGCTGAGATGGAGATTGTTGTGAGTAACTTGTGAGTGTCGTGTCCCACATTGAGAAATCATAAAATAAAATAGTACTTAATATACTTATGTGGACCTGAGCCTATTTTAGCTTAGGCTTTTGAGCTAGAATGGTGTCTGTTAATGTGCTGTGTGACTTGGTTCCTCGAGTCTTTGCATGGGTCCCACCATGGTCTCCCCTTTCCCAACTCAAGGTGGTCTTCTCTTCTTTTTTTGGTTCTTTCTTGTCCTACTCCAAGTCATGCTTGGACTTGGATTGTTTCAACAGACTTTCATGTGCTATTTAAAGGGCTGCTCTTTAGCCTTTTATGCTACACCAAAAAAAAAGCCACGGCTGTGCAACAAAAAGGGAGAAGGAAAAGAAAGGGAGAGAGAAAAAAGAAAGGTGGAGAACGCATGGTGTAGTGCGTAGGGAGAAGAAAAAATTGCAGAGTTCCAATTGTTATTTTTTTNTCGTCTCCAACAGTGGATGTAGGCTTGTTAAGCTGAACCACTTAAATCTGGGTGTCGTGTGTGATTGTTTTTTGCTTTCTTCTTATTATTCGCATCTCACGGGTCTTGGAGGAAATAAGAGATATTTCCTAACAACTGGTTCAGAGCATTTTGGTTTGAGTGGGAGCGATGACAGAAGAAGATGGAAAAGCAGAAAGAATCGAAAAATTTGATGGCACTGATTTTGCATATTGGAAGATGCAGATTGAAGATGTACTTTATGAGAATGAACTATATCTGCCTTTTTTGGGGAAGCAACCAGATGATATGTACGATAGCGATTGGGCCTTACTTGATCGAAAGGCCCTAGCAGTTATCAGGTTATCATTATCAAGATCGGTAGCACATAATGTTGTGAAGGAGAAGACCATTGCAGGTCTGATGGCGGCTTTGTCAAGTATGTATGAGAAACTGTTGGCAAACAACAAGGTGCACTTGATGAAGAAGTTGTTCAACCTAAAGATGGCTGAAGGAGCCTCGGTAGCGCAGCATCTCAATGAGTTCAACACCATCACAAATCAATTATCCTCAGTAGATATTGATTTTGATAATGAGATTTGTGCTTTGATTGTTTTGGTGTCGTTGCCAAATAGTTGGGAAGCTATGCGGATGGCTATGAGCAATTCTGCAGGGAAGAGCAAGCTTAGTTATGAAGACATACGAGATTTGATTCTAAGCGAGGAAGTTCGGAGAAAAGACGTCGGTGAAATTTCGACTTCTGGTGCAGCCTTAAACCTCGAGACAAGAGGTAGAGTACAAGATAGGAACTCTGGCGGGGGCAGATCAAAATCCAGAAATGGTAGAAGCAAGTCCAGATCTGGACGACAGCTGGAGTGTTAAAATTGTGGCAAGACTGGCCACTTCAAGAAAAATTGCAAAGAACCAAGAAAGAAGACTGGTAACGACTTCGCAAACGTCGTGGTAACAGAAGAAATACAAGATGCCCTAATTCTCTCTGTTAACAGTCCTCTTGACTCTTGGGTCATGGACTCAGGAGCCTCCTTTCATACTACTGTGATCCGTGAAGTACTCGAAAACTATGTTGCTGGAGATTTTGGGAAAGTGTACTTGGCTGACGGAACGCCTCTAGATATCATTGGCATAGGCGATGTTCGCATCAGAATCCACAGCGATTCAGTATGGAAGCTACAAAAAGTTAGACACGTCCCGCAGCTGAAAAAGAACCTGATTTCAGTGGAACAACTTGATGATGAAGGGCATGTCATAAAATTTCACGGTGGTCAGTGAAAAGTATGCATGGGAGCCAGACTCTTAGCTCGGGGATATAAAATAGGTACTCTCTATTGGACTACTAATCCGAGAGATTTAGTTGCAATTGCAGTTGCAAAGGGTGACTTTAAACTATGGCACCTAAGGCTTAGGCATATGAGTGAGAAAGGGATGAATGTGTTGCTGTCAAAGGGAAAACTACCAGAACTGAAGTCAGTTGAATCTGATTTGTGTGAAGACTGCATCATAGGGAAGCAGAAGTAGGTGAGTTTCATGAATGTTGGCAGAACTCCGAAGCCTGAAAAATTGGAGCTGGTACACATGGATTTGTGGGGTCCCTCTCTAGTGGCATCTCTTGGAGGCTCGCGGTATTACATCGCATTCATAGATGATTCAAGCAGAAATGTATGTATTTACTTCTTAAAGCAAAAATCTGATGTATTTGAAGTTTTTAAGAAGTGGAAAACCATGGTAGAGACAGAAACTGGTCTAAAATTGAAGTGTCTAAGATCAGACAATGGAGGAGAATATGAAGATAGGGGCTTTAAACAGTTCTGCGCAGTAAATGAGATTAAGATGCAAAAACCTATCCCTGGAACACCACAACAGAATGGCGTTGCTGAGCGCATAAACAGAACCCTCAATGAGCGTGCAAGGAGTATGAGGTTGCATGCTGGGTTACCAAAAACCTTTTGGGCAGATGCAGTGAGTACTGCTGCTTGCTTAATAAATAGAGGACCCTCTGTCCCTCTGAACCACAAACTACCTGAAGAAGTCTGGAGTGGAAAAGAGGTAAATCTTTCTCACTTGAAAGTTTTTGGTTATGTCTCATATGTTTACTTTGAATTTGATGCCCGTAGGAAGTTAGATGCTAAGTCTAAGAAATGTTATTTTATTGGCTATGGGGATGATGCATTTGGGTTTAGGTTTTTGGGATGATCAAAACCGGAAGATCATTAAAAGTAAGAATGTTACTTTTAATAAAATAGCTGTGTACAAGGACGGTTTGATTGCAGAATTAGTCAATGCAGAGTCAGAGGCTGAAAAGCCTGATTTTATCAACGTGGATGAGATTTCTAATGGTGCAGCTCAAAGAAGAAATTCAGAAGTTGATGAGGATCCAGAAGCTGAACAAGANGATCATTAAAAGTAAGAATGTTACTTTTAATAAAATAGCTGTGTACAAGGACGGTTTGATTGCAGAATTAGTCAATGCAGAGTCAGAGGCTGAAAAGCCTGATTTTATCAACGTGGATGAGATTTCTAATGGTGCAGCTCAAAGAAGAAATTCAGAAGTTGATGAGGATCCAGAAGCTGAACAAGATTCTGAAGTTGAAGAAACTGAAGAACAACAGATTGAGCAGGGAACACCTACAACATCTGTCTGAAGGTCTACTAGAACCATTTGACCTCCACAGCGTTATTCACCCTCCTTGTTCTATATTCTATTGACAGATGGTGGTGAGCCAGAAACGTATGATGAAGTCTTGCAGGTTGAAAATTCAACCAAGTGGGAGTTAGCCATGAAAGATGAGATGGACTCATTGATGACTAATTAGACATAGGAGCTGATTGAGTTGCCAGCAGGTAAGAAGGCTTTACATAACAAGTGGGTGTATAGAATAAAGGGTGAGCATGATGGTAGCAAGCGTTACAAGGCGAGATTGGTTGTCAAGGGCTTTCAGCAAAAGGAAGGTATTGACTACACTAACATATTTTCACCACTGGTGAAGATGACAACCATCAGACTGGTATTGGAAATTGTGGCAGCAGAGAATCTACATCTTGAGTAGTTAGATGTGAAGACAGCATTACTTCATGGCGATTTGGAGGAAAATATCTACATGAGGTAGCTACAGGGATTTATAGTGCAAGGGAAAGAAAGTCAGGTATGCAAACTAAGGAAGAGCTTGTATGGCTTAAAACAAGTTCCAAGGTAATGGTACAAGAAGTTTGACAGCTTCATAGACTCTGCTAGGTTTATGAGGTGCAATGTAGATCACTGTTGTTATGTTAAGAGTTTTAAGAACTCTTATATCATCCTACTACTGTATGTGGATGATATGCTTGTTGCAGGGTTCAGTATGGAAGAGATCAAGAATTTGAAGAAATAGTTGTTATCACAGTTTGCAATGAAGGATTTGGGAGCTGCAAAACAAATTCTGGATATGCGAATCATCAGAGACAAGGCTAATGGTATACTGAAGCTTTCACAGACAGAGTATGTGAAAAAGATTCTCGGCAGGTTTAGCATGGATGGAGCTAAACTGGTAAGCACACCCTTGGGATCAATTCAGACTAACCAAGGATCCGTCACCATAGACAGATCAAGAGAAGGCATATATGAGCAAGGTGTCCTATGCTTCAGCTATCGGAAGTATGATGTACGCAATGGTTTGCACTAGACCGGATATTGCACATGCAGTGAGAGCTATGAGCAGATATATGAGCAATCCAGAGAAATAGCATTGGGAGACAGTCAAGTGGATTTTGCGATATCTGAGAGGAAGTTCTGATATGTTCCTTTATTTCACAAGAGCAGATTTGAAGCTGCAAGGCTACGTGGATGCTAATATAATTGGTGATGTTGATAGTAGGAAGAGTACAACAGGGTTTGTATATACCCTGGGTGGTACAACGGTGTATTGGGCCTCAAAGTTACAGAAAATTGTGGCCCTTTCTACCACAGAAGCAGAATACGTGGCTATGACAGAAGTCGGAAAGGAGATGGTATGGCTAAAGGGTTTCTTGGATGAGTTGGGTAAGAAGAATGAGAAGAGCGTTCTACACAGTGATAGTCAGAGTGCTATTTTTCTTGTGAAGAACCCAGCGTATCATTCAA
Organism: Betula pendula; assembly: GCA_900184695.1. NCBI lineage: Eukaryota > Viridiplantae > Streptophyta > Magnoliopsida > Fagales > Betulaceae > Betula > Betula pendula. Next base: position 87,877 of record FXXK01000658.1, read on the forward strand.
GGACAAAGCACATTCAGTTGAGGTATTACTTTATACGTTCACTGCTAGAAAGCGAACAGTTGATACTTAAGAATATTCGTGGTACAGAGAATCCAGCAGACATGTTTACAAAAGGTGTGACTGTTGAGAAACTGAAGCTATGCTCAGCTTCAGTTGGTCTTCAAGCTTGAAGACAGGTGGAGGAGACATCCGGAGAAGATTCATTCTTTTGCGACTTGATGGGATTCCAGTCAAGTGGGAGATTGTTAATGTACTGTGTGACTTGGTTCCTCAAGTCTTTGCATGGGTCCCACCATGGTCTCCCCTTTCCCAACTCGAGGTGGTCTTCCCTTTTTCTTTTGGTTCTTTCTTGTCTTACTCCAAGTCATGCTTGGACTTGGGTTGTTTCAAACGACTTTCATGTGCTATTTAAAGGGCTGAGGAGATAAGCCCTTTATGCTACAAAAAAAAAAAAAAGCCACAGTTGTGTAACAAAAAGGGAGAGGGAAAAGAAAGGGAGAGAGAAAAAAGATAGGTGGAGAATGCATAGTGTAGTGCGTAGGGAGAAGAAAAAGTTGTAGAGTTCTAATTGTTATTTTTTCCTCTTTTGTGTGAGAGTGAGATATGGGTGTATTGGGGCTTTGGGTTTTGAATGATTTTTTTTCCCTGTTACTTTTGTACTCCATCTTTTGATAGTGAATTTCTCTTGGTCGTCTCCAACAGTGGATGTAGGTTTGTTAAGCCGAACCACTTAAATCTTGATGTCGTGTGTGATTGTTTTTTGCTTTCTTCTTATTATTCGCATTTCACGGGTCTTGGAGAAAATAAGATATATTTTTTAACAGTGTTCAAATATGTATATTAATGTACTCTTGATAAAAAAACTCATGACCTTTTATGTCCCTAACAAATCTAAAATTTCAATACACCCAAATATCACTATTACACAATAAAAATAATTCTCTGAAAAAAATATAAAAGATAGAAATACAAACTTTTTTGCTGAAACGAAATAGCAACTGTTCTTGCTATTTTTCTCTCACACTCACACGATAGCACTCTTTTTTTTTTTTCCTCTTGTTTTCTGCTCCTAAGATAACCAAGAAGTACACATAAGGTGCAGCCCTCTCACCCTCAATTATCCGAAGCTCCTCTTCTTCCTTTTATTTCCTTTGGTATTGAGTAGTTGGTGAAAAGCACAAGACACAAGCCTTAAAAGAAGGCAATTTTTATTCAAAGAAGGCTTTTCCTTAAGAGTCATGATTTACATCAGCCCAGACTGAAACACAGTGTTTCAGCCTGGGCTAAATCAGATGAACAAAAAAAAAAAAATTTTTTTTTAATATATAAAACCTACAAAATACTGTTCATAAGCCTGAGCTGAAATACTGTTCATTTTAGCCTAGACTTATGTTTAGAATTACCCTTTCCTTAATTGCTAAAGCAATTGACACAAGTCTTCACACTCCAAAAACCAAATGCGAAGAAGGACAAGTGTGGTCCCATCACCATGATGGGTTTTATGTCACTTAAGTCAACATAATGGATACTAGCATAAACGTGTGGCATTGTCAAAATTAGTTGTTCAATTTTTTTTATTTTTGTTCTTTTTTCAGAGAAACAGACAAGAGGATGGCCCAGCTAAAATGAAGCAACTTGTAATAAGCAAGCTAGGAAAAACGGCTG
>FXXK01000658.1:90594-104213 GCA_900184695.1 Betula pendula
TATTTAAAATGAGAGGGTTGCAAAACCACTCCCAAATGGTCACGAATGGTTTGGCCACCCCGGCCGACAGAGGGGATGGCCGGACTACCTCCATTTGTGTTTGCAACAACATAATAAATTAGGAAAGATATTGACAAAATGAATAAATTTAAGAGACATTTATAATGTAATAATAGTTTAAAGGTAGTACTTTGAGTTGTGCTACACGTCTGTCAAATTAGCATCCATTTCCTTAACAATTTTTTTTTTTCTTTTTTCGTTGTCCAAAAATCCTCACAAATCGGCCGCTGGACCTATATACTTTTTCCTTAAAGTCATGACACACATCAAAGTAACGTATGGGCTGCCTTCAGACCCACCTTGATTATTTTTTTAGTTTTTTTTGCCCTTTTCTTGATGCATCGTTAGTCAGCATCGTTAGTCATCATCTACCAGTCTTCCTCCCATTTTTGAAAGATCAACCTACTCATAATTATCCACCATCTTCCTATATCTTGGACAAATATTTCGGAAGTGATACTAGCCACTGCACTGTACGTATTCGAAAACCATCACATATATAGTGTATATTTCCCAGTACCCAGAAAAAAAAAAAAGAGCCAAAATAATGAAATAATGGAAGCAGTGGATGAAGACATTGTAATTGTGGGAGCTGGAATTGCTGGTCTTACAACATCCTTAGGACTTCATAGGTACGCTTCCTCTCTTTCTCTTTTCATGCGTATGTATTACTTGTTGTATTTAAGATTAAAAGGAAGGCAAATATATGTTGTAGGCTGGGCATTCGAAGCTTAGTATTAGAATCCTCAGATGGTTTAAGGATCACTGGATTTGCCATCACGACATGGACAAATGCTTGGAAGGCCTTAGATGCTGTTGGCCTTGGTGACTCCCTCCGACAACATCATCAACGGCTTTCTGGGTAAATAAACTTAGATTCATTTTTTTTTATTAGTTTGTTTTATGCATTCTTGGGCTAATTTGTTGGGCCTTAGTTTATTTACCCACAAAGTCTCTATATTACCCCCACCTTAATTTGCTTAATCACCAAAATATTATCAATCAATTTTCATGTTAAAGCATGAAACTGACCTCCCAGCACAATGAAAGATTTTAGAATGTAAGGATTATTATTGCTTGAGTAAAACCAGCAGTACATAGGACTTATATATAGGGGATGACTAAGACCTTTACATGAATTTACAGCTAATCACATAATTGCTGAATTGTAGTAAATTACAAAGAATCAGTGCATGTTTCCATTTTAGTGTGCTTCCCTTTTCTGTCATGCATGAGCTTAGGATCACAGCAGCATGTCTTGCCTTATGCTGCTGTGATTCTTTCCTTTTCTGTATGATAGTAACAGCAGTGAGTTATATGCAAAGCATATTTTGTGGAGATCATTTTGTTGGTGCCACAATTTTAGCTAGGCAAATTTTCCACGATATTTGCTAGATAAATTAGCTACATGATCTGCACTAGCTGGACCACAATCTTCGTTTGACAGATTTGTTTCTTGCTCTGAGGAGCTTGCCTTATTGGGTTGGGACATATGTATACTAACATCTCCCCACAAGCGAATGGGAAGAGCAGTGACTATGAGCTTGGACTTGAGGTCTGAAAACCGAGCTGAGGAGATCCCTTTTGTAAAAATATCAGCTATTTGATCAAGGGTGGAGATGAACTTAACAAGGATATCCCCATTAACCACTTTTTCTCGAATAAAATGGTAATCGACTTCGATATGCTTGGTACGAGCATGGTCAACAAGATTGGAGGCAAGAGCTAACACACTAACATTATCACACCATAAAATGGGGGCAGTGTGCAGTACAATGCCAAGCTTTTTGAACAGCATGCGAAGCCAAAACAATTTTGTAGTTGTGAGAGACATGGCACAATATTCTGCTTCGGTGCTGGATCGGGAGACCACGGCTTGTTTCTTGGCACTCCATGAGACCAAGTAGGGACCAAGAAACACTCCAAAGCCGGATGTGGATCTTTGGTCATCTGGATTTTTTGCCCAATCAGAGTCGCAAAAGGCTTGGAGATGCAGTGTTCCTTTAGTGAAGTGAAGGCCATGGTCAATGGTATGTTTTAAATACCTGAGGACACATTTGGCAGCAGACCAATGAGTGGTAGAGGGGCTGTGCATATGTTGACAGAACTGCTTCACAGAGAAAGCTATCTCAGGACGAGTAAGAGTGCAATATAAGAGAGCACCAACCACTTGTCTGTATTCAGTAGGATCAGGAAGTAAGTCACCATCAAATTTAAAGAGCTTCGATCCAGATGGACAGGGAGAAGCTGCAGGTTTGGCACCAAGCATGTGGGTACGATGCAAGAGATCCGTGATGTATTTGACTTGGCACACGTGCAGTGAGTCAGAGGATCGGTGAGCTTCAATCCCAAGGAAGAACCCAAGAGGACCTAAGTCCTTTAGAGGAAAATGTGTTTGTAATTGTAAGATGAGTGAGTTGATGACTGCATTGTGCGTACCTGTAACCAAAATGTCATCGACATATATCAATAGGAAAATTTTGATTTTGTCTTTAATGAAAATGAACAATGATGAATCCACCAAGGATGCGACAAAGCCAAGATCCAAGAGGGTTGATGAAAGGCCCTTGAACCAATCTCTTGGTGCTTGTTTGAGTCCATAGATGGACTTGTGTAATTTGCACATATAGTCAGGTTTGGTAGCATCTACAAACCCTTGCGGTTGTTCCATGAACACTTCTTCCATCAAAGATCCATGTAAGAAGGCATTGAAAACATCAAATTGCCTAATGGGCTAGTCAAAATGGACAGCCAAGGCAAGGACGATTCAAATTGTTGAAGATTTGATAACTGGACTGAAGGTATCAGTGTAGTCCACTTCATTTTTCTGCTCAAAGCCCTTGGCTACCAACCTAACTTTGAATCTCTCAATACTCCCATCAGGCCTTTGTTTAATTTTATAAACCCATTTATTCGAATGACATGCTGCTCCTTGAGTGTCAGGCACAATGTCCATGTATCATTAGCAATCAATGCTTCAAATTCTTGAGTCACGGCAACCCTCCATCTAGCATCCGATGCAGCCTTAGAGTAACATGATGGTTCAATTTCTGGGATGATGAATGGTAGAGCTGCTGGAGGATGATTGGTAGTGTAGAAGAGTTTGTAGTTAGCAAAAGGCTTAGGCCTTAGAGAGCCTGTGCGAGTTCTGGTGGTCATTGGGTGTGCTGAGGTAGGATTGGCAAGGGCAAGAGGTGCTGAGGTGGAAGGGAGAGATATTGGTTGAGTAGGCGGCAATGCTGGGGCAGCAGTGGGAGAAGGGAAGGCTTGAGTATTTGAGGTTAGAGGTAGAGATTTTGATTGAGGAGATGGGTGATTGGGTAGAGGTGATGTGTCTGCCACAGGTTTAGATGCAGATTTGGGATGAATAGGTGATGGATTTTCTGTAGAGGTCTTAGAAGCAGCATGTATAGTTGGCTGAAATGGAGGTGCAATAGTAGAAGTTGTCTAAAAAATAAGTGGAGGAATACTTACATGAATCATATAAGAAGCATCAGACGCAGCAGTGACTCTAGAGGGAATTTGTAAAGTAGCTTGTTGCTCCTTTGCTGGATATGAAGCCTCATAAAAAACAACATGCCGAGAGAGATAGACTCTGTTTGTGAGAGACATCGATATCCTTTTCGATTATAGCCAAGAAATATGCATGCCTTGGAGCGGTATTCAAGTTTATGAGCAATATAGGGACGCAACAATCGGAAGCATTTGCACCCAAATACACGAAGTAGCGAGTATTCAGGAATTTTGTGAAACAATTTCTCGAAAGGAGAGGAATTCTGAAGAACTGGGGTTGGTAGTCTGTTTATGATGTAAACCGACGTAAGAAAAACATCAACCCAATACTTTTTAGACAAACCAGAATGTGCTAGTAGAGTGAGGCCAGTTTCAAGGATGTGTCTAAGCTTTCTCTTTGCTAGTCTATTCTGTTGTGAAGTGTGAGGACAAGTTTTTCTATGTATGATGCCATTTTGAGTGAGGTAGGATTGGAATCTGAGAGAAGAGAATTCTCCACCCCCATCAGATTGGAGTTGTCGAATTTTACAATTGAGTTGGTTTTCTGCCATTAGTTTAAACTTGACAAAGTTGTCAAATGCCTTAGATTTGTAATGTAGTGGATAAAACCAAGAATATCGAGAGAAATCATCAATGAAGATGATATAATATTTGCATCCACCAATGGAGGAGATGGGTGAGGTCCATACATCTGTATGAATGAGTTCTAAAGGACCAGAGGACACACGAGACGAAGAGAAAAAGAGCAATTGTTTGCTCTTGCCTAACTGACAAGAGTCACCAAAAGTTGTTTTTTATTGAATGATCAATCAAAGTAGCAAATTGTGGTGCCTTATTACACGCTCAACAGTCACATGACAGAGGAGGAATGGCCCTTAGGCTAGAGTGGCCATAACCAGCCAGCAGTGATTTTTAAATCCTAGAAAAGTAGTGAAAACATAGTTTGTTGTTGGAATGAGGAGTTTCGGCAGCCGTAAAGGGAGTAGTGCCATTTTCCTCATTCCTTCCCACGTAAGAATTGCATGTGTCGATTGATGTCCATCTCACAGAAATAAGATCTAGAAGGCTGTAAGTACTAACATCCAGCATGAATATCTTTGACAAATTTTGGATTGAAAGTAAAGGTTAGTGGCAGCTTGAGGAACGTGTACGCATACCTTTTTTGAGATGGAGATTGAATAGTTAGTAAGAGTTGACGAATCTTTTGAACCAAGTATGCTGTAAATCTCCAAGACTAGGCACCATTGCCAACTGCTACAGATTCCTTGTCTTGAAAGGGTTGTTGAATTGAGAGGTGCTCCAACTCATTGGTGATGTGTGCGTTAGCTCCACTATCAGCAAACCACTGCTGATCTTCAATTTCAAAATTGGTTTGGGCCATCATAGCAACAAGTTGGGATGAAGGATGCCTACCTTGGAATGAATAGTCCATCCTGTGGAAGCAATCGAGTGCCTGGTGATTAGTTTTTCCACAGATTTGGCAAGGCACTCGATTGGAGTTGTTGAAAGTGAAGCCATGTTGTTTAGGAGCTGCTTGCTACTGAGGAGAATTCTGGCCACCAAAATTGTTGAAACTCTTAGGAGGGCTAGATCATGGTGAGAACTTGTTGAAAGGAGGATTTTTCATCTTTCTATTGGATGAAATCCTAGTTTGAAAGATCCATGCTGTTTCTGCATAAATAAGGCAAAATTAGTGGCATTTGAAGTGATGGCCTGCTGTTGGTTGAGGAGCCTCTCATGAGATAGTAGCTCAGTTTGGAAATCTGAGAAGGATCTGGGATTGTCCCTAGAGGCCAGTGCAAAGGTGGTGATAAATGAATTAAGGGAATGATTCAGCCCACCAATGACGAAAGGGATGAGATCTACATCAATAATAGGTTGTCCAAGTGCAGCAGCAAGTTGATTTGCCAATGATTTTGCCTCCTTCAAATATTCAGTGCAAGACTTGGAGCCTTGATTAAGAGATTGAAGCTGGCGCTTCAAATGAGTGATATGAGAGGGTGACTGAGATGCAAAGTTTGTTGCTAAAGCAGTCCATACTTGATGAAAAGTATGGAGTTCATAAACCGTAGAGAGGACTGATTCATTGAGATGAACATTGATCCAACTGAGGACATATTGGTCCCTTTTCATCCATACTGAGTGAGCAGGATTTGATACTTCCTTTCCTTGGTCATCAACCAGGAATTGAGGTGAGCAGGGTTCAGAACCATCCACAATGCCCATTAAGTCATGGCCTTTTAAAACACGAACTAGTTGAGAAAGCCATAGAAGATAGTTAGGACCATCAAGTTTGATGTAGACAAATTGAGCAAGATTTGGAGGAGTGAAGGTAGGAATTGCAGAGGATGATGAGGAAGCCATAGGTAGGTTGAAGGAAAGATCTTAAAGCCAACAAACGTTGGCCTATAGAAGCTCTGATACCTTGAACGATTTTAGAATGTAAGGATTTTTATTGCTTCAGTAAAACCAGTAGTACATAGGACTTATATACAGGGGATGACTAAGACTTTTATATGAATTTACAGCTAATCACATAATTGTTGAATTGTAGTAAATTACAAAGAATTAGTGCATGTTTCCATTTTAGTGTGCTTCCCTTTTTTGTCATGTGTGAGCTTAGGATCACAGCAGCACATCTTGCCTTATGCTGCTGTGATTCTTTCCTTGTTCATGATAGTAGCAGTCGTGAGTTATATGCAAAGCATATTTTATGGAGATCATTTTGCTGGCGCCACAATCTTAGCTAGGCAGATTTTTCACGATCTTTGCTAGATAAATTAGCTACATGATTTGCACTAGCTGGACCACAATCTTCGTTTGGCAAATTTGTTTCTTGCTCTGAGGAGCTTGCTTTATTGGGCTGGGACATATGTACACTAACACACAACACAAGTACATAGGAACACACATGCCATGTAACTATATATATAACTACAGAAATTTGTGTGCAGGACTGTGGCTACTTCTACAATTTCAGGACTTCAAACCACAGAGATGTCATTTGAAGCCAAAGGAAAACAGTGAGTTACTGCACGGCCAATGGTGCCTCTATAGCATAAAACCTAAAGCAGAGGTTATGCTATAGAACCATTGGCCGTGCAGATAACTCACTGTTTCCTTTGGCTTCAAATGACATCTCTTGGTTGAATCTGAAATTGTAGAAGTACACAGCTCCTATGCACACAAATTATCTGTAGTTATTATATATACGGTCTACATGGATGTGTGTTCCTATGTACTTGTGTGTGTGTGTTAGTGTAAATATGTCCCAGCCCAATAAAGCAAGCCCTCAGAGGCAAGAAACAAATTTGCAAACGAAATTGTGCGTCAGCTATGCAATCATGTAGCTAATTTATCTAGCAAAGATCGTGAAAATCGCCTACTAACATTGTCGCCAGCAAATGATCCAAAAAATTTGCATATAACCACGATGCTACTATATGACAAGGAAGAATCACGCAGCATAAGGCAACATGCGCTGCTGTGACCTAAGCTCACACATTACAAAAAAGAATCACACTAAATGGAAACAATGCACTATTCTTTGTTAATTTACTACAATTCAACAATTATGTGATTAGCTTAATTCATAAAAACTATCATCCTGTACTATAGTCTTACACTGTTTTACCTGAAGCAATAAAAACCTTAATTTAAAAACGCAAGTATCAGACTTCTATAGCCAACGTTTGTTCTTAGATCTTCCTTCAACCTACCTATGATTCTATCTCCCTCTGCAATTCTACCTTCACTCCAAATCTTCTCAATTGTCTACTCAAACTGATGGCCTAACTATCTTATGCTTCCACTAGTTCGTTTTTTAAAAGGCATATTAGGCATTGTGATGGTTCTGACCCTGTCACCCAATCTGGATGACCAAGGAGCAGTATGCAAATCCTCTCACTCAGTAGATCAAAAGGACCAATATGTCCTCAGTTGGATCTGATCCCAATGAATCATCCTCTCTAAGTCTAGAACTCCAACTTTTCATCAATATGCGATGCTTTACAACAACTTTGCATTCAGTCACCCTCTCATATCACTCATTGAGCCCAGCTCAATCCTTAATCAAGGCTCCAAGTCTTCGACTGATTATCATCGAATATAAATGAAGGGCAAGTCTATGTGAACATAACGATCTCTCGATACTGCTGCTGCTGCACTGGATATACGAACACTATGGTATCATACAATTTTGGTAACAGCGCCAGAGCACACTACTACATATCATGGCTGTAAATTCCACTCCTCAATAAAATCATAAATGGGCACCACGTTGTTGCATATCAATTGCCTTGCACGCTGTCCTTTCGAACAGCATTAGACAGGCAAACAATAGTATGTATGCTCTGATGAAAGTAGTCACAATGGACGAGCACTATTATCTATGATGGCTCCTTCTCGGATAACAATCACGAGGCCAAGATTCAACCAAGTTTGCTTACATGCTTTCATGTTCATCTATGGCACATCACTCATGAGTAGACCTTTCAAAGCGACAGGAGATACTACCATCAAATAGAAGCGGATGTATGGAAATCAATCTCGCCTCATCTTGCGACTAATTGCCCAACCATGACTACAGCCTCCTAAGATATGAACAGTCACATTAAAGAGCCTGGAAGAATCTCCTGTAAAGTTGCACATTATAGTGAACGCTGAAGAACATATACTGTTCACTTTCAACCACCCAATCGAGTGCCTTGCCAAATCTTGAAAACTAAATACCAGCAATCGCTGATTGTCTTCCACTAGGTATAACTAATTTCACCTTGTACGCGACACGGATTAGGCAGAGCCCACCATCATCTGACCCAATCGGTGAGAGGGCTTTGACAGATAGGCCCAAACCAAATTGAAATTGAAGATCAGCAGGTTTTGCTTGATAGCTAACCACATCACCAATGAGTGGAGCACCTCCTCAATTCAACAACACCTTTCAAGACAGGAATCTGTGAGTCAGTAACACATGATGCTGTGTCTTCCACAGTAGAACAATACCTGATCCAAATCATAGGACCACTAAATTAGTTATAATATAATAACAATCCATCCAAAAAATATCTAGCACTGACTCAACACTTGTCTGAATCTGCTATACAGTAATCTATACAATGTCAACCTCAACAAATCTCAAAGATTAATTAATCAAATAAGCTGACTTCGTTTCCAATAGATGGACTAAGGGAGCTAATGCTTGGACAGGTTATGGCTACACATCAAGCAACACGATGGGCTACATGCAAGAGATTCCTGAACGATGGTATAGTATAGAGATGTGGCTAACTATAACATGACCCTTACCTTGAGTCAGCCCAGATACTGGCTGACGACTTTCAATCTCCAAGAAAAGAACATATCCCAAGAGACACCTTAACTATTACGCATTTTTAATGACTGGGAAATGCTGTTGGTAATATGGTAAAGATGGTTGGATTGAATTGACTCGCAAATATAGATAGTATGTCACTTCTACATATTGTCACACTGATCATGATATTCGAACGGTAAAATAGGGCACAAATAGGTTGACTTATGTCTTTAATTAAATCATATGAACAATAATAGAAAATACCCAAACATCGCGTTGGTCACAGTCTATGATAGCCAACGCGAAAGGGACTAGAATGATAGCCTATGGCCCTTCTAACCTCATTCGTCTGTGTGCTTGCTTCTCCCATAGACCTGTAAAACTGTGTCTATTTTTAGCAAAATAACAGTCAAGTTTTTGGTAGCATGCATCACAAACCACTCTCGCGCTCATATTTCCATTGAGTCGAACTTCATAATATTCACATCAAGATCCATGTAATAGAACCGGCATTTGAATATTCAGATCAAATTACTCGACCTTTAATGGGCTAGTCAAAACTGTTAGCTAGTCCAAAAGCCAACGGACAGATTCAAATTGTTGTAAGATTCTTATAGAATACGTGAATCTGAGAAGGATATACTCAGGTGTACAATCCACTTCATTTTAAAGTCTTTGCATTCAAAGCCTTGGCTACAAGCCTAAAAACATCCAACGTGGTTTGAAAATCTTCTCAATAAACACACCAGTCAGAGCCTTTGTTCTCTCTCTAATCATTTTATTAACACCATTTTCATCTCAAAAATGCAATAACTGCCTACCTATGAGTTGATAAGGCACTAATGGATCCATCTCGTATCATTAGTTCAACTCCAAGCATCTCAGAAATCTCATAAAAATGAGTCACAAGGAGACAAGGAGACTATATCCACTCTTAGCAGTACCAGGTGCCACGCTTAGAGTAATCATGATGGTTCAATTCTCATAGCCATTGGAAATGACACATGACTGCTGCCTATGGAAAGATGGATATTGGTAAGGTTTGTAGTATTAGTTAGCTCTTCGTATTACATCATAACACAAAAGGCTTACATATACGCAGAGCCCTAGTGCGAATTCCCTCGCTTCTTTGGTTCTAGGGAATCATTGGTGGTAGCTCGAGGTAGCGAGTTGGCAAGGGCAAGCAGGTGCTGAGTGGCGAAGGGAGATATTGGTCTGAGTAGGCCGGCAATGCTGGGGGCAGCAGTGGGAGAAGGGAAGGCTTGAGTATTTGAGGTTAGGAGTAAGAGATTTTGATTGAGGAGATGGTGATTGGTAAGCAGGTGATGTGTCCGCGCACACGGTTTTAGATGCAGATTTGGATGAATCGGTGATGGATTTTGCTGTAGAGGTCTTAGAAGGCAGGTCATCGTATAGTTGGCTGAAACTGGAGGTGCATAGTAGAAAGTTGTATAAAAAATACAGTGGAGGAATACTTACATCGAATCATACTAAGAAGCATCCAGTAACGCAGCAGTGACTCCTAAGAGCGGAATTTGTAAAGTAGCTTGTTGGCTCCTTTGCTGATATTGAAAGCCTCAATAAAAAACAACATAGCCGAGAGAGATAACTCTGTTTGTGAGAGACACTTCGATATCCTTTGTCCGCGATTATAGCCAGAATAAGCATGCCTTGGAGCGGTATATTCAAGTTTATGAGCGCAATATAGGGACGCAACACATCGAGAAGCATTTGCACCCCAAATACACGAAGTACGGCGAGTATATCAGGTGGATTTTTGAAACAATTTTTCGAAAGGAGAGGAATTCGGCCTTTTGGAAGAACTGGGGTTGGTAGTCTGTTTATGATGTAGAACCGACGTAAGAAAAACATCAAACCCAATACTTTTTAGACCAAACCCAGAATGTGCTAGTAGCGTGAGGCCAGTTTCAAGGAATGGTCTTAAGCTTTCTTCCTTTGCTACGTCCTAATCTGTTGTGAAGTGTGAGGACAAGTTTTTTTTCTATGTACTGAATGCCATTTTGAGTGAGGTAGGATCGGAATCTGAGAGAAGAGAAGTTCTCCAACCCCCATCAGATTGGAGTTGTCGAATTTTACAATTGAGTTGGTTTTCTGCATGTAGTGTTAAACTTGACAAAGTGTGTCAAATGCCTTAGATTTGTAATGTAGCTGGATAATAACCAAGAATATCGAGAAGAAAATATCAATGAGATATATAATATTGCAACCGAATGGAGGATGAGTTTGGTCCACAATGGATGGTTGCTCATAACATCGTAATGAGTTCTAAAGGGACGTAGAGGACACGAGACGAAAGAGAAAGGCAATTGTTTGCCCCTTGCCTAACTGACCAAGAGTCACAAAAGTTGTTTTTTATTGGAATGATCAATCAAAGTAGCAAATTGTGGTGCCTTTATTACACGCCAACAGTCACATGACGAGGAAATGGCCTTAGCCTAGAGTGGCCATACCAGCAGCAGTGATTTTTAAATCCTAGAAAAGTAGTGAAAACATAGTTTGTTTTTTGAATGAGGAGTTTCGGCAGCCGTAAAGGGGTCATGCCATTTTCCTCAGTCCTTCCCACGTAGAATTGCATGTGTCATTGATGTCATTCACAAATAATGAGAAGGCTGTAAGTATAAAATAGCATGAATTATCTTGACAAATTTTGGATTGAAAGTAAAGTTAGTGGCAGCTTGAGGACAAGTGTAAGCATACCTTTTGAGATGGAATTGATAGTTATAGGAGTTGAGAATTTTTGAACCAGTATGCTGTAAATCTCCAGACAAAGAAAAAATTTAATTTGAAGAGGGAAAAAGGATTATTGGGGTGGATTTTTTCCACTATTGATTTGAATGGTAGAGAAAATTGGAAATCTAAGGAAAATGCTTCCGAACACGAAGTGGGAAACAAACCACTTAGCTAAAGCATGCATGTGCACGAAAGTTGGTACATTTAGAAACTTTCAAAGCATTCCAACTTTAAAAAGAAGATAAAAAAACTTCTTTGGTACCTTGTTAATTATGTACTCTATTTCTGACCTCTTAGGATTATAATTGTCATAGTGAAATTGTTTTTTTGCTAAATATGTAAGACGTCATATAAGTATGCTTTGTGGATAATTGCTGTCTGATGTGCAGTGGAGACCACGAAGTTCGTTGTGTTCAAAGGAAGTTGTTGTTGGAAGCTCTTGCTAACGAACTCCCAAGTGGCACCATTAGGTTCTCTTCCAAGGTGGTTACTGTAGAGGATTCAGGCTTCCATAAGCTTGTGCATCTTGCAGATGGAACCATTCTCAGAACCAAGGTAAATTTCTGCTGCATTTTATTGTTGTTTATTTTGTTTTGGACTTCAATTTCCTCCTAATTGGATTAGAAGAATTTTTTCGAACTCAATCTATAAAATTAACATATTTTTCTTAGTATATGAGAAACAATATGTATTTTTCACGTATGCTCAAATAACACGTGACAATTTTATAGAGAAAATTTCTCCAAAGTTGAGAAGAAATTTCTGTCCTCCTTTGATAATGACCCTTATTTTATATTATTTTATTAAGTGGAAAGCAAAAGTGTCGGTTGCTTTCATACTTTTTCTAAACCACTCACCCTACTTAAATAGGAGTGTGATAGTGACCCTTATTCTATTCTGCTTTGTTGGATGTATACCAATCCAATTACGTAGACTCAAATTAGTAGACTATGGAAAGTGGATGGGGATGGGTGCAACGTGGGTCTTTATTGCATATGCAAAAAAGAGTAATGCTATACATATTTTTACTTTCTCATATTTATAGGTGACCGTTAAAATCATCAAAGGATTAAAATTCAATAAATGCCCATCACAAATCTAATGATTCAAAGCCACCTAAGAGTGGAGAAATGAGTGTAAAGTAGTGGGAGTATGTGTTACATTACTTTGAAAAGAATTACGAAAAGCATATTTATTTTAAGGAAAATGCTCGGATGTTATAGGTTTTACTATTATTTCCTTACAAACTAATGTGGTAGTTTATAGGGATAATTACAAAATCAGTCCATGTGATTGGCCTAAATTACAAATTACTCACTGTGGTATAAAAATGAATTCAAAGGTCTCTGTGGTAAGAAAAAAAAAAAATTTAGTCCCTGGAGTCCAATTATATTAAAATATTTAATGAATTCCGTTAGGTGCCACGTCAGCACTAATAATATGACGATACATGTCATTTTTAATAAGAAAGATTATAAATATAGTAAAACTATAAAAATTAACAAATTAAAAATTAGAAAAATAATTCAGAAAAATTTAGAAAAAAAAAAAACAATTTGTTGGTGGCTAGCGTAAGCCACCCTTTCCCTTTCCTTTTTTTTTTAATTTTTTTTTTTTTAATTATTAATTTATTAAATTTTTATAGTTTAGATTTTGTAATATTTTTTTATACGCACAATGGAAGATTCTGTAATTTAGGCCTAAGCCATAAAGGATTGATTTTGTAATTATCCTTGTTTATAATTGCATGAAGTGATTAAGGATGTATAATTAATAAAGTCAGTTACTAACAAATAAATTGACAAATCAGACTTTTGCTATTATTTCATTAATCATAAATTGCCAGCATCAGTTTATAAAAAATTATAATAAAGAGCTGTAATAGGCTAACAAATTTTTTTTTTTAATATGTTTGAATCGGTCCAAGATTCGCAAATAGATAATTAAAAGCTTGGGAAAAGTACATTTACTCTCCCTCAAA
>FXXK01000658.1:120774-137944 GCA_900184695.1 Betula pendula
TTTAAATGAATGTCCAAAACCCACAGCGGCTGCAATGCCAAAAGAAAAAATTAGAGTGCCGCTAGATCTAAAAAGGTTGGCTGGACGAAGAGACTTATGGTACAAGTTACTTCACAGTCTGCTTGCACACTAAAATCCAAATATTCCTGTCTTCATT
Organism: Betula pendula; assembly: GCA_900184695.1. Taxonomy (NCBI): domain Eukaryota; kingdom Viridiplantae; phylum Streptophyta; class Magnoliopsida; order Fagales; family Betulaceae; genus Betula; species Betula pendula. Next base: position 120,932 of record FXXK01000658.1, read on the forward strand.
TACATCAGCCCCACCAACTATTAAGGCAAGGATATGCTTCACAAAGGTGGATTGAGACTTTATAAAATTTCAAAAAAAAAAAAATCACATTAAATATTTTAATTTTTATATTTTATTAATCATTTTTAATATTTTTTTTACTTTTATATTACATCAAATATTTTTTATTTAGGGAAAAGTCCACATAACCCCCCTCAAACTACCACTCAATTGACAATGTTCCCCCAAAACTTTCAATTGTGACAAGTCCCCTCCAAACTACCAAACAATTGTCAATGTCTCCCCTAAGACGAAAATACCCTTAATGAAATAAAATAAAAATTATAAAAAAAAAAACTAAAATAAAAGTTAAATAATAATAATTTTTTTTTTTTAAAAAAAAAAAAACACTACAATTCATAAGGGCTAGAAAAAACTAAAGCTAAAAATTAAACAAAACAAAATTAATTTTTTTAAAAACACTACAAACCAATTGGACAAATTCAAGAATAAAAAAAAATTATAAACATTTTCGTTTAAAAATAAAAATTTATATTATATATATATATTATATATATTAAATTCATAAGGGCTAAAAAAAACTAAAACTAAAAAAAAAAATAATAAAAATTTTTATTTTTATTTTTATTTTTTAAAATAAAAAAAAAACACTCAAACCCAATTGGCCAAATTCAATTTTTTTAAAAAAAATTATAAGATTTGTTTAAAAAATTAATTTTTTAAAATAAAATTAAATAGGGTATTTGTCTTATTGAAAAAATCTGTAGGGTCATTTTTGTCTTTTTGTTGACCTCTAGGGGGGCATTGTCAAGTGTTTGGTAGTTTGGGGGGGACATTGTCAATTGGGTGGTAGTTTGAGGCTTTTATTACTATTCAAATAAAAAACTCACTAAAAATAAAATTTTTCACTTTTATATACAAAAATTTACAACATTTTTTCTACTTTATTCACATCAATCACTCTTATATTACTATTCAAAACTCAAAACTATAAACTTTAACCTAACTCTTTGCCATACATACACGACTTTCAGTGCAAATCATATAACTAAAATGGATCGAGTATGATTTTTTTTATGCAGTATAAATTAGTTCTCTTTGAGTGTGTTTGGTAAATGGTTATGGAGGTTTTGTTTTGGAATAGTAATAAGAAGTGTTTGATGTCAATATAAAGTAGGAAGAATGTTGTGAATTTTTCTATGAAAAGGTGAAAAATTTATTTTTAGTGAGCTTGTTTATTGAATAGTAAAAAAAGTGAATAATGTAGATATAAAAAGTAAAAAAAAAAAAAAAAATGTTAAAAGTTATTGATGGAATATTAAAAGTAGTGTTAATTTTGAAATCAATAAAAAACAAAAGGCAAGGAGATAAGGTTTTTAACAAACAAGCCTTTTATCTCCTCTCAACTTGGCAATTGTAGGTAGGAAAAAATTAACCATAGAAATGTATTTGCAGTGAATAACAAATATCTCAAATAACTTACAAGAACAAATAAATAAATAATATCTCAAATATTTACAAGAACAAAAAAAGAAAAGAAAAAAAATTTCTCAATTAGCACAATCTGACGCGATACTGAAAATTTATAGTATAGGATAATTGCTAGAGAAACCCACAATATATTATTCTGATAGGTGTTCAAAATGCATGATATAATCTTTGATTTTTTTTTTTAAAAGCAAAGAAAAAAACTAAACTATATAGTCATAGGTGAGTCTTTCTCCACGTATCCAAATTAAGATGATAAGATGTGGTGGGTGATATGGAAATGCTCTCGGATCTCTTTAAACGTCAACACTTAAATATGACGTTGTTTATCGCAGCTGAAGGTGAAGTGCTGAAAACTCAAAGCTAAAGTTGAAGTTAAAATGCTGAAGCTGATTTGTTCATTGCTATGTAAATAACACGTGCAGCTAATTATCATGTTAAACATGTTTTATTTTCTACTAATATGACCGGCAGGGGCAGAGGGAAAGGGGCTGTGTAGGGGCTCACGCCCCCCCCCCCCCCTTCCCCTGGTTTAAAAAAAAAAAAAAAAAAATTTAGTAAGTCTCCACGCCTATGCCCCAACCCCCCCCCCCCCCCCAAAAAAAAAAAATCTCCTAAAGACGCCGGCCCTTCACCTGGTTTTTTTTTTTTTAATAAAAAAAAAGGAAAAATTTAGTAAGAAGATCTCACGCCTATTCCCCCCCTGCCCCCCCCCTCTCTCCCAATGCGCCTTCTCCTGTGTTTTTTTCTTTAAAAAAATTTACTAATACACTTATACATGTAGCAATCCCCCCCCCCTCTCTTATTTTTTTTTTAAAAATGACTAAAGACTTGCCATAGGACTATTTAGTCATTTCTCTCCTATCCTTTTCTTCTCTTTTTATTTTTTATTTTTTCTTTTCTTTCCCTCTCGGCTTCTCCTTTCTCTACTTCTTTGTCGTTCACATTTCACAGCACAGACTGAGTAAAAGGGGTGAACACTGAGAGAGATGTTAAACTGTGGTGAGAGAGAGAGACTTGATTCTAGAGAGAGATGCAGCTCATGTGAGAGGGAAAATTGTGAAGAAAAAGTGGAAGAAAAAGATGATGATGAGCTCAATATTGAGGAATTTTTGGCCATTGAATTACTGAACAACGATTTCAGCTATGAAAGTGTTTAAAACAAGATTTCGTAACAACAAAAATAGAGGATGAGTTTCTTGCAAAATAATTTAATTATCTACATTGAGAAGAAAAATTTCTGAGAGCTTCAGTTCAGATTGGAACTTGATGATTTTGTCTTTAAGATCCGCGTAGGATGCAATTTTTAGACACCTTTAATATTTTGTATTTTAGTGAATTCCATATTTTTATTATAGTGCTTACATATAAACGAATATCAATTCCGGCATATTTATAAAATTGAAACTATGTTTTCTTTTATAAATATATCTATGTATAATTTATAAAGAAAAAAAACTAGATATATAAAAAAATTCAGTATATAATAGTTTACTATACTTGATAATTATATAAAAAAATAGTATATAAAAAGAAAGAAAAAATTCATTATATTCATACTTATTTTAGTTCTGCTTCCACCCCTCCTGTGATACTATTCCCTGCCTCCGCCACGGTCATACAGCTGTAGCTTATGTGTAGTTTAGGAAGTCGGTTATCAAATATATCCATTTGAAGCCATTGGAAAATAGTGAGTTATAGCACTACCAATGGTGCCTCTATAGATTTTGAACTGTCAATTTCTTGGATACCTAGTAAGGGCCATTGTTTACTGCAATGGTAAAGATTTTGGACCGTCAAGCACAAGTATATGAATTAAAGAGAGGTCACTTCATGCAAAATACAGAATAGGACCTTCTCCAAGTTATCCCTCTCAAAACCCCACTTAAGTGAAGCAACATTGCATTGTACTCTTTTTCTGACCCTTTCTTCAGATTATTGTCATAATGAAATTGTTTTTCTGCTAAAGAAGACGTCATATAAGTATGCTTTTTCCTTTATTCAAAGTTTGATCATTAATGCAAGACTCAGAAATGGTTGACTGCTAAAAAAGTATTGCTTAGCTAGCTTTTTGTTTCTTCGGAATCATTTGTTTCAAGTATAAAAATGCAGCTATTGTAAGCTTAGGTGAACAAAGTTTATATAGATGCTGACAATTTTGTGTTGATGTTATAATCATAATTGAGATGTTTAAGATAAACTGGATATTGCTGTCTGATGTGCAGTGGGGACCACGAAGTTCGTTGTGTTCAAAGGAAATTGTTGTTGGATGCCCTTTCAAATGAACTCCCAAGTGGCACCATTAGGTTCTCTTCCAAGGTGGTTACTGTAGAGGAATCAGGCTTCTATAAGCTTGTGCATCTTGCAGATGGAACCATTCTCAAAACCAAGGTAAATTTACCCTGCCTTTTATTGTCAGTTTTTTGTTCTTTTTTTGTTTTTTTTGAGAGAAACTACTTCACACAAAAAAATATTGATAGATACGATGTTGGGTAATGCCAAAAAAAAAAAAAAAAGGTTTGTTCTGTTAATATTGGATAATTAGGATTCCTATTGTTAGACTGTTCGAATAATACAAGAATTTGGATAACCTAAAAGAAGGGGTTGTGAAGTCCACTTATCCCGAGATGGGTCTTGCATCTACACTATCTTGAATAGGTAGGTCCTATTGGCAATAATTTGTTGATCCCTATCCTTCTTCCCAATTTTTATATTATTTATTTCCTGGCTTAGTATAAGATAGAAATATGTCAACTAATCTTAACAAAGTGAATGAATCAATGAATGAAAGCGGAACAAATGAAGTTTAATTCCCTTCTAGTCTCATGGACCAATCACTCCCCTAAAGGTTCTACACCTCGTGTTATTTCTATCTACCGATTTAGTTTATTATTTATTTTAATTTTTAATATAAATATCGATTTGTAATTAATATATATTGATCTTATATTAAATTTATTATTTTATATATTTTTTATGTTATTGAAATGGCCTAATAACTAGGGTACCTAATTAAAGTAACGAGATAAATAGGAGTTGGATAATGTCCTTTCTTTTGTATTTATATTATTAAGTAGAAAGCAAAAGTGTGGTGTCTAAATCACTCATTCCAAGATCCTACTTGAATAGCAGTGTGATAATGACCCTTATTCTATTTATATTGTGTAAGTAGAAGTCGAAAGGGTGACTTATCTAAAAAAAAGTAGAAGTCGAAAGGGTGGTTGGCTTCTTTACACTTTATAGTTGGCTTCTTTACACTTTATAGCTGCTCTGCCTTGTGTGATGTATAACCAATCCAATTACGTAAAACTAGAAAAGGGGGTGGGGATAAGATGCAACGGGGCATTACATGTGCAAAGAACTATGTGATGCAGCGTGACATAGTGAGATCATAAAGACAACAAACACAAAAATTACAACTCTTCCCGAAACCAAGAGTCAATTAAAAATTTGAGGTAGGATGGAAAAGAAAAGCACTAACATAGTGTTTCTTATTAATAATCACCAAAAATACATAAAAAATAAAAATTGCGTTTTTAGGTCACCCATAACATGTATTTATAGTAAACAAAACCCTAAACCTAATAAAATATTGAAATAAGTCGATTACAAAAATTTGTCGCAGCCAGTTCTAACTGGTAAAAAAATCTCAGCTTGTCCTAAGTTCAGTTTGAACTGAACTTGGAACGCCATCTACTGGAAGTTCCCTGAAGTAGCTCGTGAAAAGTTTTGTTTGAGCTGAACTTCAAATGCCAGCTTCTGTCCAGGTTTTCAGTCTCTTCTTCGCAATCCGTTTTGATCTAGTAAATGTTGGAATTAGGAACACTTCATGAAACATGACTTTGTAGGCCTTTGAATCAACTTTCCAACGCCACTAAGATTTCCTTCATCCAATGTCAAAAACTCGAGATATGACATTTTTATTAAAGCATGTCTGATTGAAACCCGCCCAGCATCATTCTCCCCAAGTTGGAGAGAATTCGTCCTCAAATTCCGATGGTCCTTGCCTCGATCACTCGGATGACCAACCAGTCCTTTCCATCTCTTGCTTTTCAAACACCAACCAATGTGATAGCCAAAAATAAATATCACTCCACTCATCACCACAAGACTTCGATGATCAATAGTTTGAAAACTTTCACACCAAATTCGAATAACTCATTTTTTTTCATGGTGGTCACCAATCTTCTCCCGTCCACCCGCCCTGAATATCTCGCAAAAGGGATCAACAATCTTTTCTCATTTAAACATAAAATTCTCCTCCACCATATAAAATTTATCAAAATCATTATTGTTAGGAGAATTTGACAAAATATTATCTACTCGAAGGAAATCCACAAAACTGATTTCTTCATCCTCCAAATCAAACTCTTCAATTTTACGGCTGTGTTTATAACACTCTCATCAACAAAATTTTCTGTGTTAATGAAAGGACTCAGCTCATCCAATAGATCCTCTTGATCATATGACAAAGAACTTACCACAAAATCTTTATCATTGACATTGGCATCATAAGTTGGTGGAGAATTTCAATCAACGAACCATTGAGAAGGAACTTCAACATCTTCTTTATGTTGGAACTTCTCATCAACAAACTCATCTTCTTGAAATTCCTGTTCAAAAAACTCTTTTTCGTGGAACTCCTCATCAACAAACTCATCTTCCTCCTCCACATAAGATGGACTCGGTAAATGGATTTGAGGATTGCGTACAACGGTCAAGGCGGCGTGCTTGGAGTTCCACACATCAAACCATACATTCCTCCGTTGAGATTGTACATAGTTATGGGGCGAGAATGCAGCCCTCATATGTTTCAATAGTTTCTCCTAGCTATGTATCTTCCATTTGCCTTGCCGCACTCTGGTTTGCTTCAGTTGCTGCCACCACGCAGCAGCTCTTCCCTGAAATTCGGTTGCTACTAAAGGGAATTAGGAACCTCCTTAAAGTTTAAAATCTCGCCTACAGCAGCTACCCAATCAAGGAATTCTTCAGGTTGCAAGCAACCTTGGAACTCCAGGATGTCGAGCTTAAATCCTACCTCCCATCAATTAGTGTGAGCTTGCGCCATGGGGTACTCCTCCGCGCTCTACTCTCCGCAAAAAGGTTGACAAGTTCACCCTCAATGCTAAACTCATCTTCCTCCTCTACATCACGCGAATTTGGTTGACGGTGACGATCGTTTGGACCACCCATAGCGGCACTTGGTAAGTGCTTCCATTCACTCGAACATACTATCAAATTGCTCCTTTATGTGCTGCAAACGAACCGCCAATTGCTCCTCACGTGCTGTCTCTTTGCGCTTGTGCACATCGTTCAAATATGCAAAACGGTTTCCCCTTTCGCGTTCTCGTGGCGCCATGGAAAGTAAACCTTGGCTCTAATACCAATTGATGCATCATGACGTAGTTAGATTGCAAAAGCAACGAACACAAAAATCACAACTCTTCCTAAAACCAAGAGTTAATCAAGGATTCGAGGTATGATAGAAAAGAAAAGCATGCTCATAGTGTTTCTCATTGATAATCACTCAAAATACTTCAAAAACTGTGTTCTTCGGTCACCCAAACATGTATTTATAGTAAACAAAATCCTAAACCTAGTAGAATACTGAAATAAGTTGGTTACAAAACTTTGCTGCAGCTAGTTCGAACTGGTAAAAAAATCTCAGCTCGTCCTAAGTTCAGTTCAAACTAAACTTGGAACGCTTTTCATAATTTTTTTGGTTGGACATAATTATATAATCATTTCGTACAATTGAACCTTCTCAACTGTTTCTTTTTAAGAACCCAACTACTAAAAGTTCCCTAAAGCAGCTCGTCTTGAGTTTAGTGCAAATTGAACTTGAAACGCCAACTTCTGTTAAGCTTTTTAGTCCTGTCGTCGCAGCCCATTTTGACCTAGTAACCGTTGGAATTAGCAACACTTCATGAAACATAACTTTGTAGGCCTTTGAATCAGCTTTCGAATGCCTCCAAGCTTGTCTCCATCCAGTGTCAAAAACTCAAGATATAACTTTTTTATTAAAGTAGGTCTAATTGAAACCCACATTGCATTAGTATGACTAAGAAATCCCAATGAGATTCGGGGACAATTGCTAAATGTACCATTATTTGTCTGTTGGTTGCGAGTATTACAGAAATCATATATTTATTTTGGAGGAAAATGTTTGGGTATTATAGGTTCTACTATAATTTTTTTTACAAATTGACTACATTTTCCATAGCAACTTATGTAAGAGATTTATAATTGGTAAAATAATTAAGAGTATGATGAATAAGTCAAGTAGTAACAAATTAAATTGACAAGTCAAATAGTCTTATTTTCTTGAAAGGTGTTGATTGGGTGTGATGGAGTGAACTCAGTGTTGGCAAAGTGGCTGGGCTTCAAGAAAGCAGCTTTCACGAATAGATCTGCCATAAGGGGCTTTGTAGATCTCAAGCGCAATCATGGATTTGGGAACCAGTCCATGCAGTTTTTTGGGAATGGTTTTCGATCTGGTTTTATTCCTTGTGATGATCAAACTGTCTATTGGTTTTTGACGTGGAGTCCGTCTTCCTCAGGTGAGCCATAATTCCCAACTCATAGCTTGTTTCGATTCATAAATATAGAGAATATAGAGAGATTTTGGAGTCCAAAGTAGAAAAGAGACAAATCCATATAAAGAAGAAATCGATATCTATATGGGATCTTTTCTAATATAATTATGCAAACTGCAGCCAATGTTTATTTTGTGTCTGAGTACCTTAAGCTTTTGTGCGTGGAGCTATGCATGCCTAGTGTAGGATCCATTTCAAGATGACTGGTTACAATTTCCCATATAACAATTGTAATGCATATTGTTTACCACTAGCATTATATGTGTGGCATTGTTGCAATTGTTATTATCTTTGTATCTTGCAGAAAAAGAGATAGAAGATACCCAGCTGAAATGAAGCGACTTGTGTTAAGCAAGCTAGGAAAAGTGGCTGATGAAGTAAGGGCTATTGTTGAAACACTGATCTAGATGGTATTACATTCTCTCCATTAAGATACAGACATCCCTGGGAGCTTCTTTGGGGAATATCAGCAAAAGCAATGTCTGTGGTGCCGGTGATGCCCTCCACCCCATGACCCCAGACATTGGCCAAGGTGGTTGTGCTGCCTTGGAAGATGGTGTTGTCTTGGCCAGGTGTCTTGCTGAGGCGTTATTGAAAGAACCAAGGGGGGAAGAAATCTGAAAGAGAGGAATATAAGGGATTGAAATGGGTTGAAGAGTATGCAAAGAAGGAAATGGAGAAGCCATTGAACTCATTTGTACAGCTTATATGGTTGGTGTCATCCAGCAGGGTGATGGAAAAGTGATGTACTTCTTAAGGGGTAAATTGGCTGCATACATGTTTGGGTTGCTGTTGAAGAAGGCTGATTTTGATTGCGGGAAGCTTAACATTTCATAAATGCAGCCATATCTCTATGTACTGAAGATAAAGTAATTTTTGTTATGCTAATTGATTGTGTGATGGGTTGTTGCCATATGCTTTAGTTAACTGATATTTTCACAAAATCCTTACCATTTGCACGCTTCTTCAAGATCTGAGACACAGCTTCTAGTCGTGAACTCCCATTCGCTTGCAGGGGATATTGTTAGGGTGTTAAGGATCCTACTGGATATGTTTAGATTCTCTCCATATACAGCTTGAATAGACTCTACTATAATGAATCATAGAAGAAAATAATCTCATACGCACAAAAGAAAAATCATTACTATGAATTTGCCCCATGGAACCCATTAAATCCCATTAATCAGGATATAATTCAATCAGCAAAGGAAGGGCATGTAATAAGGTACTGGGCTTGGGGTAAAACTATCCAACCTCCTACGTAAGTGACGTCATGGGCTTAAGAGTTAAAGACACTAGCCCGCTATGTGCCTATCTAAGTTGGCAAGGGGGGGCCATAAGGTTTCATCTTTTTTCTCCCGAACGTACAACTTCCTGTTTGGAGACAAGTTTTTATGCTTCCGTCATAAGCAGGTATTTCAGCCCTATAAATAAAGGTGCAATGTGAAGGCAAATAGAGCATTCACCACAAACAGATTTGATTTCGTCTCTAAGCCAAGATTTTCAATTCAAAATTTTCGTCTAAAGATCGAAAGATCAAAGCCAAGGTTTTTCAATTCAAAATTTTAGTTTTAAAGAAACTCCTCAATGCGTGTAACGGGCTAGTTAGATCTAAGGCAAAACCTTATTTTTCTAAAGCCGTCTAGCCGGGCATGACATCTTGTCAATGATCTCTTTACTCATTTCCTAAAACCTTGGCACAAATCACCAAGAAACACTTCCCTTTCTATGTGTGCCACGTCGTTAGTGACGTTGCATTATTGCTAGAAACAAGTAAAGGAGGAGAATTGGACTAGCGTATTGTTTACACGTGTTCACGGCTGACGGCTTGAGAGGCATCTTCCATATATAACCCGCCAACAACATCTTATCGTCTTAATTTGGTAGGGAGAAGAGCGCCACCTAAACTGTAGTTCGTTTTTTACTTTTTATGGGCTCTGCTTTGTATCCTCTTTAAAATAATGAAAAAAATATAATATGAAAAGATATGAAATGATCAAATTTTGAATCACCAATCGATTCAAAAAAGTATATACTACTACGTGGGTTTCTCTACAATTATTATGGCGGTAATGCTAGGGACCATCATCGCTGATCATTTTTCTCTTGTCTCCGTTTTTGCCAAAAATTACTCTCTCTCACCCGCCACCACGCCGCGCAGTCGCACCCCAACGGACGGAGGAGGAAAGACGAGAGATAATTTGAAGAGGACAAAAGATCGGTCTCTAGCATTACTCATAATAATTGTTAGAGAAACCCCCCACTATATATATAATTTTGAATTCTGAGGTGATTAAATTGAGTCATTTCAATACTGTGATTTGCTAGCTCACTAATGAATCATAGAAGAAAAATTAATCTCATCCACAAAAAGAAAATCATCATTACTGTGATTTGCCCAATGGAACCCATTTAATCCCATAAATCATGAGATATAATTCATAGCAAAGGCCGAAGGGGCATGTAAATAAGGTACTGGGCTTGGGATAAAACCTATCCAACCTACATAGTAAGTGACTCATGGGCTAAGAGTTAAAATACTAGCCCTATGTGTCTATCTAAGTGGCAAGGGGGCTAAGGTTTCATCTTTTTTCTCCGAACCGTACAACTTCCTGTTTGGATACAAGTTTTATGCCTCCGTCATTAAGCAGTATCAAGCCTATAAATAGAGGTGCATGTGAAGGCAAAATAGACATTCAACCAAAGATTTGATCTTTCATTCTAAGCCAAGATTTTTCAATTCAAAATTTTAGTCTAAAGAATCGAAAGATCAAAGCCAAGGTTTTTCAATTCAAAATTTTAGTTTAAAGAATCTCCTCAAATCGTGTAAGCTAGTTAATCTAAGCCAAAATCCTTAATTTTTCTAAACCTTAGCCGCCTGAATCTTGTCAAATGATCTCTTTACTCATTTCCTAAAACCTTGGCCAACAAATCACAAGAAACACTTCCCTTCTATGTGTGCCACGTGTTAGTGAGTTCATTTTGCTAGGAAACAAGTAAAAAGGAGGAGAATTGGATAGCTATTGTTTAACAACGTGATTCAAGTGCTGACGTTGAGGGCATTTCCATATATACCCCCCAACAACATCTTATCAGTCTTAATTTGGATAGGGAGAAAGACCCACCTATGTAGTTTCGTTTTTACTTTTTATGCTCTCTTTGTATCTCTTTAAAATAATAAAAAAATAATAATAATCAAAAAGAGAGATAATTTGAAGAGAGGCAAGTAGAAAGATGGATTAGGTCCCTAGCATTACTCAATTAATAAAATCAATTGTTAGAGAAACCTCACTTTATATATAGATTTTTGAATTCTGATTTGGGATAATCAAAAATATATGATCATTTCAATCTTTTGAATTAAGTTTTATCTACTTTACTTATATTATTAATTATTTTTGTTCTCGGACAAGAGAGATTTTAACATGAAAGCTAGGATTAAAAAAAAAAGAAAATAACAAATCGCAGCTTTGAATACTACCATAAAAGTTCAGTTTGAACTGAGAGAAATTGGCAACGGCATATAGTGTGTCCTTAATTCTGTCGACCGTTTCCATCTGAAGTAGAGCTCTCGAAGACTGATGATAGAGAATAGGTTTTTGGTTTTTGAGCGTGAGATAAAATGTCAATGAATTCGCTGTCCCCAAGAGTTTGCACGTCTCATATACATTACCGCTAAATGCACTGTGGATATTTTGACTGCTAAAGTAAATGTTTGTGTAGAACTAAAGGATACAACTTCATAATGAAAACATCGCACTATCTCCTCTGTCTAACGCGTTTCTTTTCGTTTTCACAATACTTTTTGCCCCAAGCGCCTCCGCCAGATTTTCCTTCATCAAATGTCAAAAACTCGAGATATGAATTTTCTATTAAAGGCATGTCTGATTGAAAACCCGCAGCATCATCTCCCCAAGTTGGAGAGAATTCGTCCTCAAATTCGAATGTCCTTGCTCGATCATCGGATGACCAACCAGTCCTTTCATCTCTTGCTTTTCAAACACAAACGCATGTGATAGCCAAAATAAAATATCACTCCACTCATCACCCCACAGATTCGATGAATCAAATGTTTGAAACTTTCAGCAAATTGCGAATAACTCATTTTTTTTCATGGTGGTCACCGATCTTCTCCCGTCCACCCGCCCTGAATATTTTCTCGCAAAAGGGATCAAACATCTTTTCCTCATTTAACATAAATTCTCCTCCACCATATAAATGTTTATCAAAATCATTATTGTTATGGAGAATTTGAGCAAAATATTATCTACTCGAAGGAAATCCACAGAACTGATTTCTTCATCCTCCAAATCAACTCTTCAATTTTACGGCTGTGTTATAACACAGTCTCATCCAACAAAATTTTTCTGTGTTTAATGAGGACTTCAGCTATCAATAGATCCTCTTGATCATTATGACAAAGCAGAACTTACCCAAAACATTTATCATTGACATTGGCATCAATAAGTTGGTGACCGAATTTCAATCAAACGAACATTTGAGAAGGAATTTCAACATCTTCTTTATGTTGGAACTTCTGCATCAACAAACTCATCCTTCTTGATTCCTGTTCAAAAACTTCTTTTCGTGGAACTCTCATCAGCAAATCATCTTCTCCTCCAACATAAGAATGGACTCGGTAAATGGATTTGAGGATTGCGTAAAACGGTCAAAGGGGCGTGCTTGGAGTTCAGCACTCAACACATACATTCTCCGTTAGATTGTACATAGTTATGGGCGAGAATGCGCCCTCATAATGTTTCAATAGTTTCTCTAGCTAACGCTGTTAATCTTCCATTTGCCCCTTGCCGCACTCTGGTTTGCTTACAGTTTGCGCGAACGCCACGCAGGCAAGCTCTTCTGAATTCGGTTTGGCTATAAAGGGATTGACCTCCTTAAAGTTTGAAATCTCGCCTACAGCAAGCTACCCAATAAGGAATTCTTCGGTTTGCAAGCAACATTGGAATCCAGGATGTCGAGCTTTTAAATCCTACCTCCCATCAATTAGTGTGAGCTTGCGCATGGGGTAACTCCTCCGGCGCTCTATCTCCGCAAAAGGGTTTTTGAGCAAGTCACCCTCATGCTAAACTCACTCTTCCTCCTCTACATCAACGCGAATTTGGTTGACCGGTGAGCGATCGTCTTGGACACCCATAGCGGCACTATGGTAAGTGCTTATTCACTGTCTCGAAATACCCTATCAATTGCTCGTTTAATGTGCTGAAAACGAACCGCCAATATGCTCCTCACGTGCTGTCTCTTTGCGCTTGTGCACATCGTTCAACGATATGCAAAACGGTTTCCCTTTCGCGTTCTAGTGGCGCATGGAAAGTAAACTTGGCTCTAATACGCAATTTATGCATCAATGCGTAGTTACGATTGCAAAGCAACGAACACAAAAATCACAACTTCTTCTAAAACCAAGAGTTAATCAAGGATTCGAGGTATGATAAGAAAAGAAAAGGCATGCTCAAGTGTCTTTGCATTGATAATCCAAGCTCCACAATATCAAAACGTGTTTCTTCGGTCACCACACTGTATTTTATAGTAAAGAAATCCTAAACCTAGTAGAATACTGAAATAAGTGGTTACAAACTTTGCTGCCAGCTAGTTCGAACCTGGTAAAAAATCTCAGTCTCGTCCTACAGTTCGAGTTCAAACTAAACTTGGAACGCTTCTTCATAATTTTTTGTGGTTGGAGCATAATTGATATAATCCTTTGCGTACATGAACCTTCTCAACTGTTTCTTTTTAGAACGGCCAACTACTAACAGTTTCCCTAAAGCAGCTCGTTCTTGAGTTTAGTGCAATTTTGAACTTGAAACGCAACTTCTGTTAAGCTTTTTAGTCCTGTCGTCGCAGGCACATGTTTGACCTAGTAAGCCGTTTGGAAATTAGCAACACTTCATGAAACATAACTTTGTTAGGGCTTTGAATCAGCTGTTTGAATGCCTTCCAAGTTGTCTCCATGCCAGTGTGCAAAAACTCAAGATATAACTTTTTTATTAAAGTAGAGTCTAATTGAAACACATTGCAATTTAAAGTAATGACTAAGATCCAATGAGAATTTCGGGACAATTGGCTAATGTACTCATTATTTGTCTGTTGGCCTTGCGAGTAATTCAGAAATCATATATTATTTTGGAGGAAATGTTTGGGTTTAATAGGTTCTACTATAATTTTTTTACAAATTGAGCTAGCATTTTCCATAGCAACTTTATGTAAGAGATTTATAATTGGTAAAATAATTAAGAGTATGATGAATAAGTCAAGTGTAACAAATAATTGACAAGTCAAAAGTCTTACTTTTCTTGAGGGTGTTTTTGATTGGGTTGTGATGAGTGAATCGTGTTGGCAAAGTGGCCTGGGCTTCAAGAAAGCAGCTTTTCACGAATAGATCTGCCATAAAGGGGGGAAAAACTTTGTAGATATCAAGAAGCAAACCATGGTAATTGGGAAAGCCAGTCCATAGAGTTTTTTGGGATAGGTTTTCCGATACTGGTTTTTATTCCTTGTGATGTAAACTGATACATAATTGGATATATTGACGTGGAGTCGTCTTCGCTCGGAGTGAGAAAAAAAAAGACCATATAATCCCAAAAATATAAGAATTGTTTCGATTCATAAATATAGAGAATATAGAGAGATTTTGGAGTCCAAAGAATGAAAAGAAAAAAGATATATAAAGAAGAAATCGATATATATATGGGATCTTTTCTAATATAGTTATGCAAACTGCAGCAATGTTATTTTATGTCTGAGTACCTTAAGGGCTTTTTGTGCGTGGAGCTATGCATGACTAGTGAAGGATCGCATTTCAACGAATGACTGGTTACAATTTCCCATATAACAATTGTTATGCTATTGTTTACTAATAGCGCATTATATGGTGTGGCATTGTTGCAATTGTTTATTATCTTTGGTATCTTGCAGAAAAGAGATAGAAAGATACCCAGCCCTGAAATGAAGCGACTTGTGTTAAGGCAAGCTAGGAAAAGTGGCTGATCGAAGTGAGGGCTATTGTTGAAACACTGATCTGGATGGTATTACATCATCTCCATCTAAGATCAGACATCCCTGGAGCTACTTTGGGGAATATCAGCAAAAGGGCCATGTCTGTGGTGCCGGTGATGGCCCTCACACCCGCATGGCCCCAGAACATTGGGCCAAGGTGGTTGTGCGCCTGGAAGATGGTGTTGTCTTGGCCAGGTGTCTTGCTGAAGGCGTTATTGAAAGAACCAAGCGGGGGAAGAAATCTGAAAGGAGAGGAAATAAGGGATTGAAGGTGAAGAGTAATGCAAGAAGGAAATGGAGAAAGCCATTGAACTCATTTGTACAGTTTATGGTTGGGGTCATCCAGGCAGGGTGATGAAAAGTGATGTACTTCTTAAGGGGTAATTGGCTTGCATACATGTTTGGGTTGCTGTTGAAGAAGGCTGATTTTGATTGCGGGAAGCTTAACATTTCATAATGCAGCCATATCTCTATGTACTGAAGATAAGGTAATTTTTTGTTATGCTAATGATTGTGGTGATGGGTTGTTGGCCATATGCTTTAGTATACTGACTATTTTCACAAAATCCCTTACGCGATCTTGCACGCTTCTTCAAGATCTGAGAACAGCTTCTAGTCGTGAACTCCATTCGCTTTGCAGGGGATATTTTAGGTCGTTAAGGATACTGTTGATTTGCTTAAGCTCACTAATGAATCATAGAAGAAAATAATCTTCATCCCACAAAAGAAAAATCATTACTGTGGATTTGCCCCAATGGAACCCGATTTAATCCCTAAATCATGAGATATATTCATAGCAAAGGCGAAGGGGCATGTAAATAAGGTACTGGGGCTTGGGATAAAACTATCCAACCTCATACGTAAGTGACGTCATGGGCTAAGAGTTAAAATACTAGGCCCCGCTATGTGTCTATCTAGTTGGCAAGGGGGGGGCCACAAAGGTTTCATCTTTTTTCTCCCGAACCGTACAACTTCCTGTTTGGATAAAGTTTTATGCCTCCGTCATTAAGCAGCTATCAGCCCCTATAAACATAGAGGTGCAATGTGAAGGCAAATAGAGCATTCAACAAACAGATTTTGATCTTTCATCTCTAAGCCAAGATTTTTAATTCAAAATTTTCGTCTAAAGATCGAAAGATCAAAGCCAAGGTTTTTCAATTCAAAATTTTAGTTTTAAAGAAACTCCTCAATGCGTGTAACGGGCTAGTTAGATCTAAGGCAAAACCTTATTTTTCTAAAGCCGTCTAGCCGGGCATGACATCTTGTCAATGATCTCTTTACTCATTTCCTAAAACCTTGGCACAAATCACCAAGAAACACTTCCCTTTCTATGTGTGCCACGTCGTTAGTGACGTTGCATTATTGCTAGAAACAAGTAAAGGAGGAGAATTGGACTAGCGTATTGTTTACACGTGTTCACGGCTGACGGCTTGAGAGGCATCTTCCATATATAACCCGCCAACAACATCTTATCGTCTTAATTTGGTAGGGAGAAGAGCGCCACCTAAACTGTAGTTCGTTTTTTACTTTTTATGGGCTCTGCTTTGTATCCTCTTTAAAATAATGAAAAAAATATAATATGAAAAGATATGAAATGATCAAATTTTGAATCACCAATCGATTCAAAAAAGTATATACTACTACGTGGGTTTCTCTACAATTATTATGGCGGTAATGCTAGGGACCATCATCGCTGATCATTTTTCTCTTGTCTCCGTTTTTGCCAAAAATTACTCTCTCTCACCCGCCACCACGCCGCGCAGTCGCACCCCAACGGACGGAGGAGGAAAGACGAGAGATAATTTGAAGAGGACAAAAGATCGGTCTCTAGCATTACTCATAATAATTGTTAGAGAAACCCCCCACTATATATATAATTTTGAATTCTGAGGTGATTAAATTGAGTCATTTCAAT
>FXXK01000658.1:151959-166742 GCA_900184695.1 Betula pendula
TTCAACTCACTCAAGAGAATTGATCTTTCATTCTAATCCAAGATTTTTCAATTCAAAATTCCAGTCTAAAGAATCTCCTCAAATCGCGTAAGTTAGTTAATTAATCTAAGCCAAAATCCTTAATTTTTCTAAACCTTAGCCGCCTGAATCTTGTCAAATGATCTCTTTACTCATTTGCTAAAACCTTAGCCAACAAATCACAAAAAACACTTCCCTTCTATTCGCGCCACGTGTTTGTGAGTTCATTTTGCTAGGAAACAACTACTAGATAGCTATTATTTTCGTTAGATTCAAGTGCTGACGTTGAGGAGATCCCAGAGCATTTCCATATCTCCCAACCACATCTTATCATTCTTAATTTGGATAGTGAGAAAGACCTACCTATGTAGTTTCGTTTTTCTGCTCTCTTTAAAAATAAAAAAATCAAAAGATTGAAATGATCATCTTGAATCACCAATCAGAATGAATATATATAGTGGGTTTCTCTAGCTAGCAATTATCCTGTGGTAGAAATTTTCTTTTTTTTTTTGTAAACACTTCATCTCATATATCAAACAGACGTTACAGTAGAGTAAGGAAAAAACCTTACAGGTAAACTAAAAGCAAGAAACAGGGGGGTCCTTCCCACCACAAATAAGATAGGAGGGGAGAGGGGGAAAATAAGTGGGAATGCAGCCAGAGTGACCTCTAGCCGCGGCCCAATATGCCACATGGTGGACGCAGAAGTTAGCACTTCTGTTAACTTTATCCGTCAGATTGTGCTAACTGAGATATTTGTTTTGTTTTGTTTTTTATTTATTTATTTATTTATTAAAGTATTTGAGATATTTGTTATTCAAAGCAAAACATTTCTGATGGTTTTAACTTTTCTTCTACCACAGTTGCCCAAGTTGAGAGGAGATAAAGACTAAAGAGAACTAATTTGTACAGAATTAAAAAATTCATACTCCATTAAAAGTTGGTGGGGCTGATGTAAATGAAAGACAGGAATATTTGGATTTTAGTGTTATGTAAATTGTACCATAAGTCTCTTCGGTCCAGCCAACTTTTAGAGAATAGTGGACTCTAATTTCATCTTTTGGCATGTATCCGCGCCTATGGGTTTTTGGACATTCATTTAAATAATTAATTTAAGTTTTAAAAATAAATTCTAATTTAATGGAGTACTAGTAGTAAATATCATGAATCTGTATTTCACATTTATTTTAATTAAATATTTTATATAATGAATTTTACTTATTGAGAAAAAAGCTTAAAATCACACGTGAGTATGATGTTAAAATATTAATATAACATGATAAATTGTACGACGATCAAATGTGAGCCTGTTGTCCTAGCAAAACTTCTGCTTGAGGATCAAATTGGACAACTTTTTTAATTTTTATTGATTTTTTGAATAGAGAAATCCTCTTTGATCACATGCATACCATTGCCCAAAGCAAAAGAGACAAAAGTAATAACATATATTCTCAATTATTAAAAAAAAAAATCCCAGTCCAACCATTTCAGTATACCAGCCGCCGCGGCAAGAGAGCCCGGAGACACAGAAAATTCTGTAATACACTTTGAAATTATGGCTCCGTTTGTTTCGACGTAAAAATGATTTCCAGAAATCATTTTTCGTGTTTTCTGGTATCTCAAAATTACAGAGAAACTTGATGATGGCGAAAATCATTTTCTTGAAAATCAATTTTCTGAAAACCATTTTTCGACGAAAATCATTTTACGTCGAAACAAACGGGGCCTATGTCACACGTCTCAAAATTACGTAAGAGCTGCCATCATCAACTTGTGGTTGTTTTGAGAGAAACTCTTCTGCTCTTGCCGGCTCAGAGAGTTCCACAGTGATCTTCTGCATAGGTAAGACTTTTTTATTCTAGCATAAAAGCCTCCCTCACATAATTCTGCAAAAAAAGAAAAAAAGTTGAGTGGAATTATTACATGAAGTCCCTGTCCCACCCTACTATCTTATCGACTGAACTGTTTTTAATCTTCCAGCCACCTTCTTATTTAGGACAAAAATTCATTTTTAAATTGTTAACTAATTATCTCAAAAGTTTAAACTAATATAAAAAAGTAAAGCAAATTAAGTGATGCTAGCTACTGCAATCTATTCGAAAAATATCTATATATAGTGGAGATTTCCCAGCACCCATAAAAAAAAAAAAGGGCCAAAATATGATGGAAGCAGTGCATGAAGAGATTGTGATTGTGGGAGCTGGAATCGCTGGTCTTACAACATCCTTAGGACTTCATAGGTAAGTATACCCTTCCTCTCTTTCTCTTTTCGTGCGTGTGTGTGTATATATATATATGTATTACATGTTGTATTTAAGATTAAAAAGAAGGCAAATATATATATGTTGTAGGCTGGGCATTCGAAGCTTAGTATTGGAATCCTCGGATGGTTTGAGGGTCACTGGATTTGCCTTAACGACATGGACAAATGCTTGGAAGGCCTTAGATGCTGTTGGCCTCGGTGACTCCCTCCGAGGAAATCATCAACGCCTTTATGCGTAAGTAGGACCCATCCTCTCTTCATTATCAATTACGAGAAACTTTTTTTAATACTTCTGGACTTTAATATTTTTGCAATTTTTTTTTTTTTTTAAGTTTTAAAACTCTTAACTTAAATTAAAGTATCAAACTTTAAAAAAATTACAATCTCACACCTTTGTTAAGATTTTTTCGAAGTACTCTTTTTTTTCAAAAAAAAAACAAAAAAAGGAAAACTTCATTTAACCCACCTAAATATTCATCACTTTCACATTCTTCCCCCAAAATAAAAGGGTATTTTGGTCATTTTCATGTCATCAGTTAGGATTTAATAAAAAATCATAACGGAATGGATACTGAGGTTATAAAAAATTAAAAATTAATTTGATACACTAAATTAAAAGTATTTGTAAATTTTTTAAAAAAATTGTAACATCGATTAAAGTTTAAAAGGTTAAGTAAATTTCTCCACTGTCAATTATTTTTCTTGTTAACTAGCACACTGAACGCATATCTTTATGTGCAGGAATGTGACTAGCTCTACAATTTCAGGAATTCAAACCTCAGAGACGTCATTTGAAGCCAAAGGAAAACAGTGAGTTTTACATGCAGCTAGCACTGCCAATTAATAGTAATAGTGCCTCTATAGCTGGCTTGGTTTTATTCCATAGTACCTTTTTTATTCTGATATAGGTGCGGTGGATATCAAAATCCAACAAACATAAAAATCAAATCATAACTCTTCTAGGAGAAAATTCAACCTTAAGGAGTTTCTTATTAGTTGAAAACTGATGAAAATATGTACTGCAGCTTATGCTGCCCCTATTAGGCTTACATAGAAAATTGAGTATTAAACCTATTGATTAAAACACAGTCATGATTCTCATTCGGATGGATTATTTTCCTCTTGATTGGGAAATGTGATAAAACCCTACAAACACTCCAAAAACCATTTTCAATCAGAAAGAGATCGACTGATCAACACTCTAACTAGACACCTCATAAATAAGTACCCAACCAAATAGGATCTGACCGTGAAACCAATAGGATGACTCGGGGTCTTAGCGCTAATCTCAGCCTTGGACCCTCGTTTGAACGCAAAATGATTGCCACTTTGATCGAGGCTCTCGAGAATTCTCCCTCATCCAATAGGCGCATTCGGACAGGTTTTAGACCTCGTTCGGACGCCGATGTCTCCTCGAGATTTCTTCATGAACTCAAACATAACTTGGTCTACATTAGATCCTTTCTTAGAATTATTTATTTATTTATTTCTGCCGAAGAGAAGGTGTCATACAAGTATCTTTTTCCTGTATCAAAAATTTGGTAGTTGCAAGACTCAGAAGTTGGGTAAGTGCGAAAAATAGTATTGCTTAGCTTTGTGATTCTTCGGAATCATTTGTTTTGAGTATAAAAATGCAGCTATATTGTAAACTAAGGTGACCAAAATTTGTATACAATGCTGACAATTTTATTTTGATATTATAATCATCAGTACTGGAGACCACGAAATTCGTTGTGTTCAAAGAAAGTTGCTGTTGGAAACCCTAGGAAACGAGCTCCCAAGTGGCACAATTAGGTACTCTTCCAAGGTGGTTTCTATAGAAGAATCGGGCATCTATAAGCTTTTGCATCTTGCTGATGGAACCATTCTCAAAACCAAGGTAATTGCTAATGTTGAGATGATGTGGCCTAATTTCCCATAAACTTTTATTGCTTTTGCAATATCCCTTAAAGTTTAAAAATTCTTAGTTTTTTAGTGTATTCAACTTTCAATATTTTGCAGTCTCACCATTTTATTAGGAATCCTAACGGATGATGAATAAATAATCAAAATACCCATGTTTTCATTTTCTTTTTTAAAAAAATTAATTGTAATTTAAGGGTAGTATTGTAATTTTAAAAGTTTTTGAGGTTATAAGGGTCATTTCACCCTTTGACATCTAATTTAACTCCAAACCCTAAAGATGAGTGAGATTGCAAAAAAATTGAAAGTTGAATACACTAATGATGAAGAGTTTTTGAACTTTGAAGAGATATTGCAAAAACGATAAAAGTTCAGGGGTTAAAGTGAAATTTTCCTAAAAAATTTCTTTTTTTATTTTTCAATTTTTATTTATGAATAAAGAATTAATGCATCAAACATAAACTGATATATATTTATTTGGAATCGGCTAAATAAGATAAGTTAAATGAACAATGTTTTTTTTTTTTTAATATTATACTGAGACCCTTATAGAGAGTCCACTTTGTGAATGAAGGTGTTGATTGGATGTGATGGAGTGAACTCAGTGGTGGCAAAGTGGCTAGGCTTCAAGAAACCGGCTTTCACAGGGAGATGTGCCATAAGGGGCCATGTAGATCTGAAGCGCAGTCATGGGTTTCCTCCTAAGCTCATGCAGTTCCATGGGAGAGGCTTTCGATCTGGTTTTGTTCCTTGCGATGATCAAACCGTTTATTGGTTTTTCATTTGGACTCCCTCCGGCCAAGGTCAGCCATTATCTCCGATCGAGTCGGTGCTTGTTTAATTCTTTGCTTTTAAAATACAGATTTTGGAGTCGCAAAATAGAAAATAATAGTAATAATAATAATAATAATGCATTTGGAGCATGTAATTTGTTAGAATAATTAATTTCCATAGCTCTTTCAAGGTCTATAATCAATTTCCTACCTTATTTATTTTAGGATAACATCACTTCCTCCTTGTCACTCATTTTTCAATGTCTTTTAAAATTTAAAACATTTCAATTTAGTATATTGAACTTTCAATTTTTTTTTTAATTTCTCTATTTGGTTAGAATTTTTTATTAAATCCTTTTAAAATACCTTTTAAAAAAAATTAAATTAAAATTTTTTTTTCAAAGATTAGGCATTGGTATTTTTGCAAATTCATTAAATCCTAACCAATGCCTAAATCATTGCAATTTCTTTTTCTTTTTCTTTTTTCCTTAACAAAATGAAGAATATTTTGAAAATTTTGACACATTCCGTTAAGATTTAACATTTTATATATTTTTACATAAATGAAAAATATAATGTGAAGTCAGAGTTCAAATTTATAACATTTCTGCGATACTATATTAAATCATCATTTGTTTCAAAAATTTAAGTTTATAAGAACAAGTAAATTTGATCATTTAATTAATATTCTAACGTTTACTCTTACTAGAATCTTAATCCCTCTCACATGTTGTTTCAAATTCTTTCTTAACAAACACAATTCCCCATATAATATAATTTGTCCGGTACATTTGTAATACATATTATCACAATTTTAATTCATATTTACATCTTGCAGAGAATGAAATTGAAGATAATCCAGTTGAATTGAAGCGACATGTGTTAAGGAAGCTAGAAAACGTGCCTGAAGAAATAAGGGCTATTATTGAAAACACTAATCTGGATGGTATTATATTATCCCCATTAAGGTACAGACATCCCTGGGAGCTTCTTTGGGGAAACATCAGCAAAGGAAATGTTTGTGTGGCCGGAGATGCACTCCACCCCATGACCCCAGACATTGGCCAAGGTGGTTGTGCCGCCTTGGAAGATGGTGTTGTCTTGGCCAGGTGTCTTGCTGAGGTGTTATTGAAAGAATTACCGAGTGGGGAGAAAGCTGAAAAAGAGGAATATCATAGTAAGAGGATTGAAATGGGGTTGAAGAAGTATGCCAAAGAGAGGAGATGGAGAAGCATTGAACTCATTTCTACATCTTATATGGTTGGTTTCATCCAGCAGGGTGATGCAACTGTGATAAACTTCATAAGGGATAAAATCTTGGCTGCCTACGTGGCTGGGTTTATGTTGAAGGGGGCTGATTTCGATTGCGGGAACCTCAGTAGTTCTCATGCGCACGGAGTTGGTTATTAGTATTTAATTTTATATTTTGTTTAATTTTTAGGAGTCATATTTTGGGTAATTTAATTAGGATTTTGCTTTGTCAATGTTAGGTAAGTCAGTACAATTATTTTAGATAAGTGAATTAAATTATGTTAGGCAAGTTAATAAATAAGTGTTGCACTAGGAAAATGATCCTCTCCATTTCAAAAGAAATTGACAGGAGCCGGTTAGTTGAATATGAGGGGTAAATTTTTCAAAAAAAAAACAAATAGAATTACTACTTTGCCTTTTATATTCAACTAACCAGCTCCTCTCCATTTCAAAGGAAATGGAGAGGATCTGGGTCAGTTGCACTAGGGTTTTGTTGAACTCTATTTAAGTATGCATAGTATTTCAATAGAGGCAGACTTTGTTGGTATAAAATTATGAGATAATAATTTTCCCTCTCCTTCTCTTGCTCTTCTTCTCTTTCTCTTCTTCCATCTTCTCTCTTTCCCCTTATCTTTCCCTGGCTTTTAGCTTCTTTCTCCTCGCTTTACCTTAATTTCTCTGTGTGTTTCGTGACTATTGTTTATCCTGCATCAATTTCATAAATGAGCATATCTACATATCATATGCTTTGAATAATTGATGCTGTAAAATACCAAGTTTTGTTTGTTTTTCACACAGTTAGCACAATTTATTTCTTTTCAGAAATAGAATCTCACTATTTGTTTGAAGACGTAACAATAAAGTAATTTTTTGTTTCACTCATGGGTGTGTTGAGTTGCTGCCCCATATCTTTTAATGCACTGTAATTGAAGTATTGAAGAAATTCACTTAGTAGTGATTTTAATTGGAGTTATATATATATATATATATAAGAATGTTTAGTCAAAAGATTGAAACGACCAAATTTGAATCACCAGCCAATTTTTGGGAAACTGTAAGAATGTTTAGCCTTGGAATGGTGAGCAAGTAGTGGTTTAGATTAGATTATGGTAAACATCGCAATTGCCTCTTCAAGGTTGATGGGACATTGCCTCTTCAATTGATGGACTTTGCCTCTTTACTTTTGTGAGCTTCAAACCTCAATTGGGGCCATTGGGCTGCCTTGGATTTGACAATTGAGAAGTCTTGAAAAGTAAGGCTAATGTGGAATTTGGGTGTGTCCAGCACGTGTGAGCCTGTGGTACTGTTGGGCTTCTTTTGAATATTGTATTTATTGGTGTTGGCCCATCTCAAGATGACTCGAGGATACTTGGGCCCATTGGATCTGTTGGACCAGTTTGTGCCGAGATGAGTTGAGGGCTTGGATCCGATTTGGGGCGCATCCCTTTAACTCTTATGGGTCTTCATAATCCCATAATGAAATGCTAGCTAGGTCATTGACCCTCTATAATAATATGCAAGTTGGATGATCGACCCTTCGTATAGGCTCGATGGCCAACCCTCCATAAAAGAGTTATGGTTGGGTGACCGACCCTCCATGTATGCTAGTGATCGATCTTCCACAAAATAGTGCTTGCTGGGTGACAAAACCTTCGTATAGACTAGGTGATTGACCCTCCATAAAAGAGAGCTAATTGTTGTGTGACCAACTCTCCATATAGGTTTGGTGGTCGACTCTCCATGATACAAAGCTGGCTAGGTAACCGACCCTCAATAAAAAAGTGATGGCTAGGTGACCGACCCTTTGTTTAGGCTGGATGATTGACTTTTCATATAAGTTGATTGACTGACCCTTCATGATAGGAAATTGGCTGGGTGACCGACCCTCCTTAAAAGAGTGTTGGTTGGATGACCTACCCTCCATGATATAAAGATGGCTTGGTAACTGACCCCTTAGTAGTTAGTATTGCTTGGGTGGCCGACCCTCCATGATACAAAGTTGGCTACGTCGCCAACCCTTCATAATAGAAAGTCGGCTACGTGGTCGATCTTTTGTATGGACTAAGTGACCTACCTTCCATAAAAGAGTGTTAGTTGGGCGACCAACCCTCCATATGGATTGGGTGACCGACCTTCCATTAAATAGAGTTGGCTAGGTGACTGACCCGTCATATAAGTTGAGTGGCTGACTCTCCATAATACAAAGCTAACTGAGTGACTAACCCTCAATAAAGGTTGGGTGGCTAACCTTCTATGCATGATAAGAAGTTGGTTGGGTGGCCGACCCTCCATGATAGAAAGTTGTATGGGTAATCGATCATCCGTGTAGTCTGGGTGACCGAATCTCAATGATTACAAGTTGGCACCTAGCTCCCTCCATAAAAGAGCGTCTGTTGGGTGACTGATCCTTCATGTTGGTTAGGTGACCAACCCTCGTGATATAAAGTTGGTTGGGTGACCAACCCTCCATGATCGTTGGCTCCCCCTAATAAAATGTTGGTTCCCCGTGATAAAAATATTGGCCAGGCCATTGGTAGAGATCTTATGGATTTTTTTGTTGATACTTCGGCCCAAAATTGTAACCCCTTTTGGACTGGCTTTGTCCAACGGATGGGCTTACACTATGTGGACTAGTAGCAAAAAATTAGCTCTCGACAATTTGTTAGGTCGCAACAGTAGAATAGAGCTTGAAATTAGTACGTATCTACGTGCTTCATTAAAACATTTAAAATTTCATACAAATTTATTATTTTATATTCGTGTGTTTGTTTTATTGAATTTTCCAACCTAAGGTATTCCTAGGTACCAATAAAAGTTATTCTCATCTCACTTCAAATAACTATTTCCTTCAGAATTGTTATTCCACAAGAATAAGTGCAACCAAATATTAGACTATAAGTATTTTCTATGAAAAATTATCCCATTTCAATTTTCAGGTCCTGAAATTCAAACTTCATTTTTTAACTGATATCATGGATCGATTACCTTTGTTGATGTATTGGATCTGCTAATTTAAATTCCTTTTATATGCTCAAATCTTCTATTATTTTACTCTTCTATGTCCCTAAAGATCAACTTGGAAATATACTTTATGTTTATTATATTTTTTTATCCTAATTGAGAGAGAGAAAAGGGTTACAAAGGAATATCCTTTTCACTGATTTGGATGGAAAAGAGAATGAGAGATTCAATGAGAATGCTTCCAAATACAAAATGAGAAGCGGCTCATTTAGTCAAACTATGTGCTCTAAAGTTACTTTATAGTTACATGAAATGAGGAAAGTTTAAATGACATCAAAGCTTTCTCATCCGGCTCCTTAAAGTAAGAATTTCCCTTCTATATGGAGTCAAAATATATTTTTGAGCATTTTGTAGCGGACAGAAATTAGCTACAAACTAGTTTGTAGCTAATTTCTGTCTTCTTTCATTCTTTCTCTCGCGCATGAAAGCTTTTTCCTTTCTCTCACACCTACCTTTGTCCGTTAGGAGAATGACAAATTTTTAAAAATATGACCACTAAGAAAAGAACTATTTTAAAAAAATATGACTATTATGAAAATACAAAATTTCAAATATATGAATGTTGGAGAAAAAATAAAAAAGATTCTTAAAAAATCATATTAAAATGAAAGAGTGAAAGTGGATCTTTAGTTTGGTGAGCCGGATGTAGGAAAATTAAATTTTATCCTTAAAATATAGAGTAATTTTAGAGAGTCAGATGAAAATACTCTCAAAAGTTATTTTGTACGCAGTTGTGCCGGCAGTGAAAGGTGTAGCTAAGTTCTATCACAGAGTGCAAAGTTAAGGTTGAGTATATCTCTGTGGTGCCTTTCAAAGTCCAAGTCTACATGCGGGAGAGATTAATAGAAATATTATGGAATTTGATTTTAGAGATCTAATTGTACTATCCTATAATTAGATTTGATTGTATTCAAAACCTTATTTGATTTGATTTCCACCTACCATTTTGTATTCTCTCAACCTCCATATAAAATAAGAACATTTTGTATTGTAAATTTTATCAACGAAAAAGAGCAAAATATAGCCCGTATGACTTTAACCTGTAGACGTAAGTTATAGACCGAACCAAATAAAATCCGTTGTCTCTATTTTCTTATTCTGCTAGCTGTTCTCTTTTAATTTCCATAGCCTTATGATTTTCTTAAGAGATGACAAGAGCTTTAGATGTAGGTGCCCGTACATTATTTCTTGATAAGGCCAATGGGAGAACTGCATGAGTCTTCGTTTTCAGCTAATTTGTTACGCAAAACTAAGAAAGTTATATGAAACGTTATTAAGAAATAAAGGGAAGCAAAAAGTGAAGTAGTTATATGTACATGGTCTCTACTCTACGGTTTAATAGTTTCATTCTCCATAGTGCATGCAGGCTTCTTTGGCCTTAAAGGGAAAAAGAAATCGAGAGAGAAAATAGCCATTTTTTTCGTCTCATGAAAAAGGTAAGAGAATGGAAATAGACATTTGTGAAAATTTGAGAGGCAAATTGTATTCCTTTACTTAATTATACAGAGGATGCTCGTAGCATTTTATACACTGAGCCTTTTGTCAGAAAACAGAAAGAAGATTTACACTTTAATTACAAATTGATTTGATACAATTAAAAAGGGAATTAAGTTTCCTTGTGAAGCTTGATCTCCTTGGCTGCCTTGGCTTTCCTTGAGGGGAATATGTTTTGCTTCCCACGCAAATGTGATTGTGCAGAGGATGGATAGTCTTTCCAAGTATGGTTGATTGATGAGCAAGACTGTTCAGATTGAGATGAAGCTTTCCAATTATACTTGATTGCATTTGCTGTGTCTGTATCATTGCACCGTGATTCTGGAATTCCAGTATCTGCAGAATATGGAAGAGCATGATCTGTGGCTTGAGCATCACGATGTGGTTCCATAATTTCAGGAGTTGCAAAATATAGAAGATTGTAATTGGGATTGTCTCCAACGGCTAGTTGATTGCCAACAGCTGCAACGGCTAGATGGCCAGCAGCTGCAGTGTCTCTAACAATTTGATCATCTTTAAAAAGAGACATTCTGGACGTCCAACTTCATAGTTCTCTTCCATCCAATTCTTGCATATTTACTATTAAATTTGTAAAACCATAAGAGTTGGATTGGAAGAGGACGATAGAATTGAAAAAGAGTCATTTCTCTTAAAAATAAAGCAGGCTATACAAAAACATTGTACACATGGCCTTCACCTCAGAAGAGGCGCATATATTAATTAGTGCTTCTTTGGAACATGATAAGTCACAAACAAAAGACCCTATGTGAACGGGATTAGGATTTTTTAAATTTATGACATTTAATGGTGTACATGATAGCATAATGTTTTTTGATAAAATTTAGATGCGTGAGCGTTAAGCTTTTACCCTTCAATTACAGATAGACTGGATGAATTTTTGTCGTCTTCTTCGTAAGTACCTTGATCTGACTTTTTTAAGAGAAACATCATGATTTTACCAATTATTGGAGTTCCATCACTTGCAGAGAAGCTAGTTGAAATTTACTTTAAGTTTTGAGTTTGTCATCAATCTATTAACTAGATTGGTATGACATACTAAAATAGTGCTATGCCTTTTCGACTTTATTTCAAAGCAATGTATCTTTGCCTTGAACACAGGCTTGAAAGATAATATAGAGAAAACTAATCTAATGAAATGGAGAGCATATATATAGCAATTTGCATTAGAGCCCAATGAATTTTTAATTACATGGGATCGTCTATAATTTAATTAGCTTGATTTCCAAATGATCTGCAAATAATTTTAGACTTAATTTGCATTTACCAATATAAGGTATTCCTAAGTACCAATTGTTAGAAAATATATTTTTATATTTTATTTTAAAAGTATATCCAATTTCTTCTTGATAAATATTCTGTTTTCGTCTGTGATCTAATTTTCACAACCATATTTATAACCAAAGCAGACACGCCATTCATATACAGGGCAAACTTCTTCTTGTTTCAGAAATATGGGGCTTAATGATAGGGTTCTGATCATCCCATATTTGTTCTGCCTTGCATGCGTTTTCTTTATTTTCAACCCTAGATTAGCATCAGCACAACGGTTAACATATATTGTTCACATGGACAACTCTTTCATGCCCAAGCCCTTCATTACCCAGCAGGAATGGTACTTCTCCATTGTTAATTCCCTCAAGCCTGCAAATCAAACATTCTCAGACACTACTACTCCATTGCTTTTATACACTTACAATACGGCTCTTCATGGTTTCAGTGTCCTTTTGTCTCCAGACGAATTACAGGCTTTACGGAATATATCCAGGGTCATCTCAGCTTACAGTGACAAGATAGTCACACTTGACACAACCCACAGCCAAGAATTCCTCTCCCTCTCTCCCTCTATCTGCCTATGGCCAGCCTCTAGCTATGGCGAAGATGTTATCATTGGCATAATTGACAGCGGTGTGTGGACGGAGAGCGAGAGCTTCAAAGGAGATGGAATGACTGCTGGTCCCAGAGTTCCAGCCCGGTGGAACGGGACGTGTCAAGGAGGAGAAGGTTTTAATTCCTCCATGTGTAACTCCAAGCTTATAGGAGCTAGATACTACAACAAGAGTGCATTAGCTGCACATCCAAGCACTGATGTGCATGTTCCATACGTGAATTCTGCTAGAGACAATCTGGGACATGGAACACAAACTTCCTCCATAGCTGCTGGAAACTTTGTAAGCAGTGCATCTTTTTTCAGCTATGCAAATGGAACGGCCAAAGGTGTCGCTCCACGTGCTAAGGTGGCCGTATACAAAGTCTACTGGGATGTTGGAGGCTATGCCTCTGATGTTCTTACCGGTATCAACCAGGCCATTGCTGATGGTGTTGTTGTACTTTCCATCTCCATGGGTTTTGATGGAGTGCCATTGTATGAGGATCCTATAGCAATAGCATCATTCGCCGCCATGGAGAGGGGCATGTCGATTTCAACTTCAGCAGGAAACGGAGGCGTCCAGCTGCTCGGGTCAATACATAATGGGATCCCATGGGTTTTGACCGTCGGCAGTGGCACCATTGATCGTCCGTTTGCCGGAACTTTGACTCTCGGAAATGGTCAAACCATTATTGGATGGACCATGTTCCCTGCCAGCAATGATCTACAAAATTTCACACTGGTGTACAATAAGACCTCATCAGCATGCAATTCATCAATGTCGGTCAAAGAAGCACGTTCTAGCCTCTTCATATGTGATGATATCGGGTCTCCCTACCATCAAATGCAGAATATAATCAGATCAACCATGTGGGGCATATTCATCCACGATTATCCTCTGTACGAGGTTTCTTCTCCTGGTGTCGTTATTAGCTCCAAAGATGCATTTGCTGTAATTAGTTATGCAAGAAATGCTGATAATCCCATTGCCAGCCTAAAGTTCAATCAGACATTTCTTCGAACAGTGCAAGCGCCTGCCGTGGCATACTCCTCAACAGGTCCTTCATTCAGCTATCAGGGTATCTTGAAGCCAGATATAATAGCACCTGGGTTTCATGTATTGGCTTCGTGGGTTCCAAATTTGCCAGTTTCTGGAATCAAACCAAATGATTTGTTATTCAATAACTACAATATACTGTCTGGGACATCTGCAGCTTGAGCTCGCCGGCGGTGCTTTTGAGAGGAGTGCGCCCAGAATGGACTGAAGCTGCTATTAGATCCGCCATAATAACCACCACTAATCCGATGGATAATGCCCGGAATCCAATTAGAGACTATACCACTAATTTACAGCATGCTACACCTTTAGCCATCAGCCATGGGAGCGGGTCAAATTGATCCGAATCGAGTGCTAGACCCGGGTTTGATTTATGATGCAACTCCAAAGGATTATGTCAACCTTTTATGCGCTATGAATTTAAACAAGACCCAAATCTTAGCCATTACAAAATCATCAAGTGGGTACAATTGCTCAAACCCATCTTCTGATCTTAATTACCCGTCGTTTATTGCTTTATACAACAGTACTGGTACGGCCAATATGTCGACATCAATGGTTCAAAAGAATCAGAGGACTGTGACCAACGTCGGAAAGGGTTCAACAAGTTACAAGGCCGAGGTGACAGCTCCGGAAGGTTCTGTAGTTCAAATCACACCAGAGAGATTGGTCTTTGCAAAAAATATAAGAAGAAGTCCTACACTTTTACTATAAAGTATAATGCATTTGAGTGGTGATTGGCATCAGCCCAGGTGCATCAGTCTGGGCTAAATCAGAGGAGGGTATAAATAAAAAAAAAAAAACTACTGTTCCCGAAGCCATAAACAGTAAAATTACTGTTTATGTGCCTGGGCTGATGCACTGTAGCATCAGCCCAGGCTGTGTTTTATCTTTACTCAATGCATTTTACTATTGTTAGAAGTCTGATTGTAGTAGCACCTATGATGCATTTTGTAATTTAATGACGCTTAATTTTAGAAACTACACTTTTATTTTATCGTCATTTTATTTTACTGACGTGACAGTGTTAACCAATCGTTTTAAAAAAAAAAAGATTAATTGATATTTTCATGTAATTTCTAGTATCATTCTTGTTGGATATGTGTGAAAATTGGT
>FXXK01000659.1:0-85109 GCA_900184695.1 Betula pendula
GTGGCACCATTGATCGTCCGTTTGCCGGAACTTTGACTCTCGGAAATGGTCAAACCATTATTGGATGGACCATGTTCCCTGCCAGCAATGATCTACAAAATTTCACACTGGTGTACAATAAGACCTCATCAGCATGCAATTCATCAATGTCGGTCAAAGAAGCACGTTCTAGCCTCTTCATATGTGATGATATCGGGTCTCCCTACTATCAAATGCAGAATATAATCAGATCAACCATGTGGGGCATATTCATCCACGATTATCCTCTGTACGAGGTTTCTGCTCCTGGTGTCGTTATTAGCTCCAAAGATGCATTTGCTGTAATTAGTTATGCAAGAAATGCTGATAATCCCATTGCCAGCCTAAAGTTCAATCAGACATTTCTTCGAACAGTGCAAGCGCCTGCCGTGGCATACTCCTCAACAGGTCCTTCATTCAGCTATCAGGGTATCTTGAAGCCAGATATAATAGCACCTGGGTTTCATGTTTTGGCTTCGTGGGTTCCAAATTTACCAGTTTCTGGAATCAAACCAAATGATTTGTTATTCAATAACTACAATATACTGTCTGGGACATCTGCAGCTTGAGCTCACACCGCCGGCGTGGCGGTGCTTTTGAGAGGAGTGCGCCCAGAATGGACTGAAGCTGCTATTAGATCCGCCATAATAACCACCGCTAATCCGATGGATAATGCCCGGAATCCAATTAGAGACTATACCACTAATTTACAGCATGCTACACCTTTAGCCATGGGAGAGGGTCAAATTGATCCGAATCGAGTCCTAGACCCGGGTTTGATTTATGATGCAACTCCAAAGGATTATGTCAACCTTTTATACGCTATGAATTTAAACAAGACCCAAATCTTAAGTGGGTACAATTGCTCAAACCCATCTTCTGATCTTAATTACCCGTCGTTTATTGCTTTATACAACAGTACCGGTACGGCCAATATGTCGACATCAATGGTTCAAAAGAATCAGAGGACTGTGACCAACGTCGGAAAGGGTTCAACAAGTTACAAGGCCGAGGTGACAGCACCGGAAGGTTCTGCAGTTCAAATCACACCAGAGAGATTGGTCTTTGCAAAGAAATATAAGAAGAAGTCCTACACTTTCACTATAAAGTATAATGCATTTTACTATTGTTAGAAGTCCGATTGTAGTAGTACCTATGATGCATTTTGTAATTTAATGACGCTTAATTTTAGAAACTACACTTTTTTATTTTACTCGGTTATTTTTTATTTTACTGACGTGACAGTGTTAAATCAATCGTTTTTTAAAAAAAAAAATGATTAATTAATATTATCATGTCAACTGGATGGAATAGTGGTAGAATAAATTGTAATTTCTAATATCATTCTTGTTGGATATTGTGAAATTGGTACTTAAACGTTTATGTTTGCAGCCATTCAAAATTGCAATATGGTTTTGTATAATAATTCTGCACTCTATTTCCTTCTAAGCCTATTGATCTTGATGATTTGGATTCTGGAATGTGTTTAATGGCTAATTAAATAAATATTAAACTTCTTCACAATTTTTCTCGGCCATTATGTTGCGAGCCACGAGTCTTAAATATGGTCATAATTATTGGCATGGCAATGGAAGTTACAAGGCATATTTTTAGAGTCAAGAAGACGGTGGCTTCTTAGAGCACTCTCAACAAGTTTCTTAAATCCTGTTCTTTTCTTTCAACCTAGAAAAAAAAAAAAAAAAAAAACTCATAACATTTACCTCTAACAAATTTTTTAAGTGTTCTCTAAATTAACATATAATACAGAAATATTTTAGGAATTTTGACACCTCTCCGTTAGGATTTAACGAAAAATTCTAATGAATAAAGTAAATAATACACATTACAAATCAGAATATTAAAGTATAAATTTTTAAAGATTATGAACACATGTAAAAATGATGAAAAGTTTAAAGGCAATTTGAAGTTTTCCTCCTCCTAATTAAAATATCTCTTTGAAAGGTAGGTTGATAACTTGAGATGGATACAATATTCAGGCCACGTGAATTTGACACTTTTTCCTGGTTGTTGGCTTAAAATATTATTCATATTCATTCAAAAAGACAAAAAGAACTCATACTTATTCTCAAAGCTTGCGTAATGGCGTTCATCATAAACTCTTCGATATGTGGTAATCATTAATTATCATTTTCTTCTTACTTTATTATTTATAAGATCTGTATTTTCATTCTATATATTTCGTGTGATATTCCAAAGTTCGAACAAATAAATTCATTCCCAAAGTGAGAATTTCTCTCTACCATTCTAATTATAAACTAATCAAAAACACCATGGAAGTAGCTGAAGACATAATAATTGTGGGAGGTGGAATAGCCGGCCTCGCAACATCTTTAGGACTTTACAGGTACCTTTGATTCTCACTATCTCTTTTAATTTATATATAAATGTGTGTAATTGTTAATGTTATGATTATATATTTAGCAGGTTGGGTATAGGAAGCTTGGTTTTGGAAGGATCGGATAATTTGAGGAGCGCAGGATATGCGTTGATGACATTTAGCAATGCTTGGAAGGCATTAGATGCGTTGGGCATTGGTGACCTTTTGCGCCAACACCATAAAAGGCTTCATGGGTAACTATATAGGACTCATCCTCTTCTTTATCAGTTATCGATCATTGCCGCCTTGTCTTACAGATAGGTCCTTTTGTGGTTGATGATTAAGTCTGTGGGCTCGACTCCCTCCTACTCCTACTGTTTCTTTTCTGTTTTTTTCTTAGAAAAAGCTAGTTTCAGCCGCCCCTAACTGGCCAAAGCTAGTTTCAGCCATCCTCTTCTTTATCAGTTATCGATCATTGCCGCCTTGTCTTACAGATAAGTCTGTGGGCTCGACTCCCTCCTACTCCTACTGTTTCTTTTCTGTTTTTTTCTAAGAAAAATATGCTTTATTCTCTTAAAGTATTCGTTTTTAAATTTAAAAAAAATAAAATAAAAATAAAAAATCTCTTAAAGTATTATAAGAGGCTTTTTAGCCGCCTAAACTCTCAAAAGTCAAAAGTGCTCTAGTGGTAATTATGGTATTAGTTAAAATAAAATAAAATAAAATTAGAGGGTTGTCGAGCCACTTCTATTTGACCAAAGGAGGTGGTTCAACCATCCGCTATGGTTGGCTTAGAGGTGACGAACCACCCCATTGCCATTGAGAGTGGCTCAAGCACCCCATATGGTCAGCTTAGGAGTGGCCGAACCATCTTTATAGTCATTAAGATTAATTCGACCACTTTTAAATGATCAAATAAGAGTGATTAAGCCACCCTTAACTGGCCAAAGCTGAGCCAAATGACACAAATAAGAGTGGCTGAACCGCCCCCATTTTAGCAATTTGGGGGTGGCCGAACCACCCCATTCCTGTTAGAGGGGATGGTCGATGGCCAAATGGAGTGGTTTCAGCCACCTCAAACCAGCCATAGAGGTGATTCGATCACCTACCAATTTTTTTCTTTTCTTTTTCTTTTTTTTTTGGTTTTTTAACATTTTATCCCCCTCCCCTAACCTTTTTTGGAGTTTAGGGTCTAAAAATTCACGTGTGACGCAAGTGACTTAATTTCCATCTAAACAAACGGAAAAACTTAATAGATTGGCTAAATTGTTACCATTTGTACAATTCAAGTATCACTTTTTAAGCTTTAAAGGCTAAAATGGCAAAGTGGTGATACTTTGGAGACTAAAGTGCATTTTCCTTTTTCTTTTCTTTTTTTCTTTTTTTTGTAGCAGTTAATTGTACAATAATGTAAATGGGTGGTTTTTACTAATCGACAGAGATTTGAGTGCAGGAATGTGACAAACTCAGCAATCTCGGGACTTCAAACTTCAGAATTGCCATTTGAGGCCAAAGGGAAACAGTAAGTAAACTGTCTTAATAGCTGATATCCTCTTAATTGGTCCCCTTTAACATTTCTGCCTTCCATATATTGCTGTCCGGCCAGCTCAAGGAGATGTGATACAATGGTCAGGCCTTGTACTCAAAATATGTTCATCAAAAACTCTTGTTTAAATGCTTGAAACTATATATTGCTCATTGTTTTTCTTGGACACCATTCTTTAGTTGACCTCTCATGGAAACCGTATCATATCCAGCTATGTAAATTAATGAAATTATAAATGAGATATTTGGGTTTCTCTGATAAGTGGGGGTGTGTGAACAGAGGAGACCATGAAGTTCGCTGTTTGAAAAGAAAGTTGCTATTGGAAGCCCTTGCAAAGGAACTCCCAACTGGGGCCATTAGGTACTCCTCCAAGGTTGTCTGTATTGAGGAATCAGGCTTCTTCAAGCTGGTGTATCTTGCTGATGGAACTATCCTCAAAGCCAAGGTAAACTTGTACCTTTATTCTTTTAGGAAAAACTTCACAAAACTCCCATGAACTTACATACGTTTTGAAACAATTTCCTCAAACTTAAAAAACTCTCAATTTAGTATATTCTCAATTTTTTTCAATTGCCCCATTCCGTTAGGATTTTCCATTAAATCCTAACGGAGAGATGCCAAAATTTTTAAAATACCTCTCATTTTTTAGAAGAAAAATAAAAAAAAAAAAAAAAATAAAAGAAGAAGAGGAAGAAAAAATTGCAAGAATTTAGATGTTAGTCAGGATTTAATTGAATTTGTAAAAATACTCACGCATGAATCTTTGAAAAAAAAAAAATTCTTTTGAAAAAAAACAAGCATATTTTAGGAATTTTGACAGGATTTTACGAAAAATCCTAACTAGTGAAATTGAAAAAAATTGAAAGATGATGAATACACTAAATTAAAAGTTTTAAAACTTCAGAGTGTCATTTTAAAATGCGTGAAAGTTCAAAGGAATTTTGTGAAGTTTTCCCATTCTTTTATTTTTGTCAAGTAAAAGCTCAAATACTAGCTAGTTCACTTTGTCTTCTCGATTTATAGCCAAGCTAAAGAATAATTCACTATGTTCATGGATAATTTCAAAGTGGGATGGCTGCATTATACCAAGAACATCGATTAATGCTAGAAGTTTCTCTAGTATCTCTCCAAAAATAATGTGGCTTTTAAAATTATCGTTAGGTTTATGATTGATCAATATTGAATTTTGATCAAATAGTAATTTTTTAACAGCCACATCATTTTTAGAGAGATACAATAAAGACATGAAAATGACTTTTAGAATTGGAGTTTGCTAGAGCACCTTCTAGAGGTCCCTCTAGGGGTCCTTCTAGATTTTTTTTTTTAAAAAAAATTTTTTAATCAAATTGGGCTCCACCTCTCAATGAAAGGTAGGCCCCAATTTGATTAAAAAAATCAAAAAAAAAAAATTCTAAAAGGACCCCTAAAGAGACATCTAGAAGGTGCACAAACCTTTTCCTTTAGAATTACTCAAGAACATCATTCTTATTATATTAATGTTGTGAATGAAAGGTGTTGGTTGGGTGTGATGGAGTGAACTCAGTGGTGGCAAATTGGCTGGGGTTCAAGAAACCGGCTTTTGCTGGGAGATATGCCATCAGAGGCTGTGTAGATTTCAAGAGTAGTCATGGATTTGAGCCCGCGTTCAAGCAGTTCTTCGGAAAAGGTATTCGGTCGGGTGCCATCCCTATTGATGATACTACTGTTTATTGGTTTGTCACTTGGACTCCATCCAACCAAGGTGAGACTTTCACCCCAACTCAAGGCTTGTTTGTTTTCTTGGTATAGAAATATATAATGGGATATAATATTAAAGAGAGAAGAGAGTGGAAGCGAAGAGAGAAACTAATGAAACCCGTAACAGTAAAAGTTAGCTCTTTAATCAACAAAAGCATGTAAAAAGAAAGATCAAACACTGATTTTTACTGTCATGTCATCCTAATCGTATGACAATTGTATATATATATATATATGATAAAGTTCTACTAGTAGAAGACCTCCAACATGCAGTAAGCCTACAGTAGAAGTCCTAGTCCTACTTATCTACTTATTTATCTTGTTTTAGTCTAATTCTATCTTTTACTTTATTATCTAGTTGTAGTAGTATTAGCTAGTAGTATTACTTCATGTTATTTGGTTGTCTAGTTGTAGTATTACTTTATGATTGAGATGAGATTATGAATTGGATAAAGAATTATTAAGCAAAAGCTTGTACGTGGTTTGTTTTCAATCCTAATTGAATTTATTTGTGGTCTCTCCTATTCAAAAAGAGCTATTATGGTCTCTCTTACGTACCCGAAAGGAGTTCATTATTCATCATAATCTCATCGCATTTGTATAGCTAAGATTTCATCAATATAGCAGTTTACTAAATAACATTTCTTATTGAAGTATGTATCAACTGTATTAGAATGGTCTCTATTTATAGAGATGTTAGGAGTAGTAAACAAGAAACTCTAAACTAAATAAGGAAGAGAATAAACCTATAAAGAAATAGAATAAAGGTTTAATATATTGGGAGTTTCACATTTTATCACCATTTTGTTCTTGCAGAAGAAGAGCTAGAACAGGAGCCAGCTAAAGTAAAGCAACTTGTGTTGAGTAGGCTTGGAAAAGTACCTGATGAAGTAAGGTCCCTTATAGAAAACTATGAACTGGATGGTTTTGTATCATTGCCATTGAGATACAGACATCCTTGGGAGCTACTATGGGGAAACATCAGCAAAGGCAACGTTTGTGTAGCCGGCGATGCACTCCACCCCTTGACACCGGACATGGGGCAAGGCGGGTGCTCTGCCTTGGAAGATGGTGTTGTTTTAGCCAGGTGTCTTGCTGAAGCTTTACTGAAAGAACCAACTGGAGAAACAAAAGAGAAAGATGAATATAAGAGGATTGAAATGGGGTTGAAGAAGTATGCCAGAGAGAGGGCATGGAGAAGTATTGAGCTCATCAGTGCGTCTTATATGGCTGGTTTTATACAGGAGAGTCATGGAAAAATGATGAACTTCGTGAGAGATAAGGCATTGGTTGGATTCTTGTCAGCTTTCCAGTTGAAAGTGGCTGAATTTGATTGTGGGAAGCTTATCATTTCTTGAATGCCAACTTCAACAAGTATATATATGTGTGTATCTATTTTTGTATCTACATATGTATATATATGATGCTGCGCAAATATCAAGTTTTCTGAATTTCCTTATGAACAATAATAAATCGAGACATAATAAAAATCATTTTTCATCCTATTTTTTACTCATCTCTATCTAATGGATGGAAGAATTCATCATTAAATTTGTAAGATGTACATATGGGTCCATCCAATCTAATGATAAATTCACATAAGAGATCATTTAAAAAATGAAATATATCCTCCCTCTAATAAATCAGATGAAGTGATAGTATTAATTGTTTCTCTTCAACAGGCAGGCAAAGTCAATAATTTTGAGAGTGGAGACGGTGAAGTATACAAGTTTGAAATGACCGATTTATATCACCAATAGAGGGTTGATTCCTTGCGATCATTTTTCCAGAGCAGTAATTCTGTCGAAAAATTAAAATGAAAAATAGAAGAACAAATTGATTTGATAATCCTGCACGCCGGTTTTATTTGATTAGGGAGAGCATAATTGCTAGGACAAAGGTTAATATATAGGAACGTTTTAAAAGCACATGTTTTTTTTTCAATGGTAAAGATCGGCCTTATTACTTATAAAAAATTAAAAGAAAAAAATGGAAAAAGTATAAATATCTCCTTTAAACTATTACTCTATTATCAATTTTCTTTTTAAACTACTAATTGTATCAATGTCCTTACTAAACTATTAAAAAATGTCAATATTCTCACAGCCAGCAAAAAACAAAAATAACCCCCGAAAAATGCAGCCCCACTTAAAATACTTCTCAATTTTTATTTTTAGCAAAATTAAAACCTAAAACACTTTTCAAAACTTTACCAAATAGTTTTAAAGCCTCACAATGTAAAAAAATAAAAAATAAAAAAAATTAGAGGGGGAAATTACAAACCTACAAGAACACCTAAGAAAAAAGAAAAAAATTGGCAAACCCCACCAAAAACTTTTGTCTGAATTCACGGGTATATTTGGCAAAGAGTTGGATTGGAGTATAAAGTTTGAATAGTAATAAAAAGTAATTGATGTGATATAAAGTAGAAATAATGTTGTAAATTTTTTGTAAAAAAAATGAAAAAATTTTGTTTTTAGTAAGTTTTTTATTTGAATTGTAATAATAAAAAGTATTTGATGTGATATAAAAAATTAAAAAAAAAAAAAAGTTAAAAGGTGAATGATAAAATATAAAAAGTTGAATTTTTTTTTTTTTTTTTTGTTTAACAAAAACCCCTCCAGCCATTTGCCAAACATAGCCCACGTGATTCATTTTTACTTTTCTGCGGACCTCAACATAGACTTTTGGCAGAAGATGACAAGTCACAAGCTGGAGTTGTCGTGGTTGCAGGTCATATCATTAACACTTGCATTCAATCGTGTACGTAATAACTTCCATCAGGTTCGTTTTAGTCAATGCCATTATCCCATCTTATTCCTCTAAACCCGTCGTCCCGTCCATCTTGCTATA
Organism: Betula pendula; assembly: GCA_900184695.1. NCBI lineage: Eukaryota > Viridiplantae > Streptophyta > Magnoliopsida > Fagales > Betulaceae > Betula > Betula pendula. Next base: position 8,493 of record FXXK01000659.1, read on the forward strand.
TTGATTTATGTATAAAGCCAAAGCCCCCTAAGAAAACCCCACCCCCCCCAAAAAAAAAAAAAACTAAAACTGCTATATTATCATGGAAGTAATTGAAGACATTGTGATTGTGGGAGCGGGAATATCAGGCCTCACAACATCCTTGGCACTACATAGGTACATAACATCCTTGATTCCTAATTGGGACTACATAGCTTTTAATTGTCATTGTAAAATGAAGTTTTAATTATTAGTTATATATATAAATATATGCAGGTTGGGAGTTAGGAGCTTAGTGTTGGAATCTTGGGATAGTTTGAGAAACACAGGGTTTGCCTTAACGCTATGGACCAATGCTTGGAAAGCTTTGGATGCTGTTGGCATTGCTGACTCCCTCCGCCAACAACATTTCCTCATTCAAGGGTTAATTTTTGCCCATCACTTGTCACCATTAAAGTGAAAATATATAAGACTTCCTGTTAATTAATGCTTAATTCTTATTTGGGATGTAATTGAGTTCATTAAATTTGAGTGCAGAACAGTTGTCGTGTCCACAATTTCAGGACTTGCTACTTCGGAGACATCATTTCAGGAAAAGTAAGTCAATCTTAAAACATTGAAAGAACTTCTTCATGACTGCCCTGTATGGTTTAATTATTGTTCATGCATGCTTAATTATGAGTATGTTCGATCTAATAACTACTGTCGGCTGTGATCTCAAGAGGAAACCATGAAGTTCGATGTGTAAAAAGGAAGTTGCTGTTGGAAGCCCTTGCAAAAGAACTCCCAAGTGGCACCATTAGATTCTCCTCCAAGGTTGTTTGCATTGAGGAATCAGGCTTCTTTAACCTGGTGCATCTTGCTGATGGAACCATATTCAAAACAAAGGTAAATTTAAAAATAGAAAATAAATAAATTAGTGTACTTATTAGTGAAAAATTCTTTAATATCATATATTAACCGTTGATCTTTGTTCCAATTCCTGGATGAAAGGTGCTGATTGGTTCTGATGGAGTGAACTCAGTGGTGGCAAAGTGGTTGGGCTTCAAGAAGCCCATTTTTACAGGACGAACTGCCATTAGAGGATGTAGAGAGTCGAGTCATAGATATGGGCCTAAATCTATGCAGTTCTTTGGGAGTGGTGTCCGGTTTGGTTGCCGCCCTTGTGATGATGAGACTTTATTCTGGTATGTCACTTGGGTTCCCTCCTCTCAAGGTAAGCCCTTCATGCCAATTTGGGTTCATATGTTTACACCTTCTACCAAGATATTAGATGTTCTGCAATGGGATACGCAATTGTGAGAGGTTCTTGATGGAATCTACTTGGACTAGAATTTCTTTAGGCTTTGCAATTGCCGGCCTCTACAATCCAACATACAATTGTTCGGGCAGGTAGAATCTATTAGAAACCTCTCTCAATTGCAGCCAAGCATATTGCAATTTGGTTGTTCATGCAGGTAGAATCCATCAAAAGCCTCTCTCAATTGCAGCCAAGCATATTGCAATTTGGGCATAATCTTATCTAAATAAGAAGATAATAAATTTGGCAAGGTTAGTCTAATGTTGGATAATGTTAGAATTGTTTTAGGAGGGTCGGACCAGTGATGGAGTTCTTGTAAAATAGAGAAAAAAAATAAAAAATCATTGAAGTTTGTCGGTCCCTCAAGAGACGGAAAACACTCCGATGATTAAGTTAGTGCTATTATTTGAGAGAAAAAAATATAATGGAGAGAGACATAAAAACATAAAGAAGAATACCTCGATACGCCTTTTGAAGAGTGTCCCTTTTATAGTGAGGCTTAGATGCTTGCCACGTGGCAGTCTTAAGTCCCTTTAATTATTAGCCTATAGTGGGCTCTTTTTAGGATCTCATACGTGAAATGAGCTTTAAACTTGGACCCTATGATGAGGGGGCCAAATATTCAGGTTGCTAGTCCTAACATGTAATGACTTGCGTTTCACAAGTCATGGTAAGTCCTAGTTCATGCTTCTATTCTACTATTTTTTGGTTCACTACAGATCCATAAAATTATATTTTATTCTGCTATGTTTTGGTTCATTGGGGATCCTAAAATTATATTGCCTCAATGGAGAGTATAATTGCTGCCTATGTTATCGACTAGCTAACTTGTGTCCTATTCTTACTTTTTCTGGTTGGTTTTCATGCAGACAAAGAGCTACAAGACAATCCTGCTAAGATGAAGCAATTTGTGTTGAGCAAACTAGAAAAGCTACCTGTCCAAATGAGGGCTGTCATAGAAAGCACTGAACCGGATGGGTTTACATCATCTCGGTTAGCATATAGACATCCATGGGAGTTGGTATGGGGAAATATTACCAAAGGCAATGTTTGTGTAGCCGGTGATGCGTTCCACCCCATGACACCGGACATCGGCCAAGGCGGCGGTGCAGCTTTGGAAGACGGTGTTGTTTTAGCCAGATGTCTTGCTGAAGCCTTATTGCATAAAGGACCAGGTGAAGAAGACAAGGAGAAACATGAGAGGATTGAAATGGGGTTGAAGAAGTATGCACAAGAGAGAAGGTGGAGAGCAATTGAACTCATCACTACATCTTATTTTGCTGGTTTTGTACAACAAAGTGATGGGAAGATTATGAAGTTTTTGAGAGAGAAGTTTTTGGCTACTTACCTGCAAGGGTTGCTATTGAAGAGGGCTGATTTTGATTGTGGAAAGCTCAACATTTCTTGAGGGTGTCATGACAATAAAACTACTTTCAATAATTATGTGTAAAAGCCTAAGGATGCCATTTCCTCAAGTCAAAGAGATAGAATTGATCTAAAAATACCAAGAGTTATTGAATTCAGTTGTAGAGGTTAAAAAGTTGTCTAATTTCAATAATTTATTTATCTAGGCAAAGCATGGGCCTTTTTAAGGCAAGGTTTATTGACATAGAAGAATTGTTTCAAGAAAACTAAATTAAGATGAGAGCCCCTTCTATTCGGATCTACGGTAAAACCCAATTTTTACAACCTCTAATAAGAGGTTGTCACAACAGCTAAAAACACTAAATACACATCAAATCTAATAAACATGAAAACATCGGATCTTATGAACTAAAGAAACCTAGAGACAAAAGAGGCACTTTTTCCCTATCAAGAGACTCCATCGAATCTACCCTTAAACAACCCACCACCTCTCAACCGAATACCGCCATCGGAATCCGCCGGAATAGCCATTGTCAGTAGACTCAGTACTACCAATTCAGCTAACTCAAATCCATTTCTTCCTTCTTCATATCCCTTTCACTTTAATGCTTTCGTGCCCGGAACGTAATAAATTCCACGCCCAAAATCTTAGACTCTCTCTATGGTTCTTGTAAAGAAAGAGAAAATTGTAAGGAAATACGGTAAATAACTTCCTTCTAGCCAACAATTATCATGATTTTGAGAAACAAATTAAGTGGAGGGGGATGAAATACTAATTCCACCCCTTTCCTCCTCTCTCAACACAAAACCATGAAAAACAACAAAAAATCGCAACCTGACAGTGGTGGCCTTGGACGGATTCTGACAGTGACGTTTGGCAGAGAAGGTAGTTGGTTGTTTAGGGGTAAATCCAGTTGGGTTTCTTGAAAGGGGAAGAGTATAGGTTTCTTTTGTTCATAAGATTTAATGGTTTCATGTCTATTATATTTATGAGTGGTGATTAGCATCAGCCTAGGCTGTTTCAGTCCAGGCTAGAATGAGAGTAAAAAAAAAATAAAAAAATAATAAAATTACTGTTTATGGTCCACAAATCACTATTCATGAACCCACGAATCATTGTTCATGTGCCTGGCTAAAATACTGTTCATTTCAGCCCAGGCTTATGTTTAGAATTACCCTATATTTATTGTTTTTAATTTACATATTAACTTCTTATTAAATATTATAAAAATTTAGTTTTATACACATTCGAACAGAAAGTATTCTCAATTAAGATCGGTCATCTTATGGAATCAACAATATCAACTTTGTTTGATAACACTTTTTTTCTCTCTTTCTATTTTTAAACATAAATATTAACAAACAATAAAAAATATAAAACACTCAAAATTATTTTTACATTCACGTCGTATCAAATTATATTTTTAAACCAAAAAAATAAAAAATACCCTCTAAAAATAACATTAACAAACGAAACAATCTTTAACTTTCAAAAGTAAAATTAGAACTCGACGAGTGTTTTGTATTTTGATTTATTAACCAACATGGCCAATATATATTGTAAAGGTTTACTTTTTGTTTACCACAATTTTTTAAGTAATAAAAATAGATTTTAAACTTTCTATCACAATAACAGGCTGGGATAAAGCTACAATAATCTTAACAAATAATTTTAGTAACTATAACTTTGAAAAATCACAATTTTGTATTTGATTATCTATTTGAGATAATATTTCTTTAAATATTTATGCGACGGAAAACCTTTCAATATTTAAGAGCGTCGTCGTTTTAACTTTTCCCATTCTCTCTCTTCTTCTTCTTCTCTCTTTCTCTCTCGGTGACTTGCAGTGCTAAACAAGTAGGCGAAACCCTAGCTCAAGCCCAGTTCAAGGTCGATTCCTCCGAACTCTCACTCTCTTCCACTCTCTTTTCGCTTTCCCATTCACGAATTGTCACTGAAATTTGTGTGTGTACCCAATTTTGGCACAGCCTCTTCGAGATGACCCAAGACGTAGAGATGAAGGAGCTCCCAGCTCCCTCCAACTCCGCTTCTTCCTCTCCTCCCTCAACTCTACACCGTAAGATCTTCCTCTACATACAATTACATATATGTGTGGTGTATATATGTATATAGCCCTATTCTTTACTTTTTATTTTTTCATATTGCTATATAAATTCCAACCACTGTTGTTAAATTTCTGGAATTGGTTATCTGGGCTTTGATTGTTTTGCTAATACATTGGGAATTGCGTGTTAAATTTTGAATCTTTGGTGCGATTTTCGAAATCGGTGTTATGAGCGTGTTTCAGATTTGAAGGAGATTGCTGTAAATTTAAATCACTGTTGTCAAATTTGGATTGTTTTGCGCTTATATTGGTTATCTGGGTTTGGATTGTTATGCTCATATATTGGGAATTGTGTTAAATTTTAGATCTTCGGTGTGATTTTCGAAATTGGGGTTAGGATGTGTTTCAGATTTGAAAGAGATTGCTGTTGTTGAATTGTAATCACTCTTGTTAATTTTCTGAAATTGGTTATCTGGGTTTTGATTGGGTTGCTTATGTACTGGGATTTCTGTGTTCAAGATTGAATCTTTGGTTTGGTTTTTTGGAAATCGGTGTGATGGGTATGTTTTCCAGATTTGAAGGAGATTGCATCTCTCATTGAGACTGGTGCGTATGCCCGTGAGGTTCGACGCATTGCGCGTGTGGTCCGGCTCACCTTGGCACTGAGGCAGAAGCTGAATGCGCCGGTGCTATCTGCATTCCTCAATTTCACTCTCACCCCAGGATCTGAGTTGCACAGTCGCTTGTCCTCGTATCTTCCCAAGGTAATTTTGTAGGCCTTGTGCGTTTGGTTCCTTTGGAAGTTCATGTTCTATCTAAAACTTTGTAGTCATTCATGGAATGATGTATAATGTTTTTGAGTAAAAACCTGAGTATAAAGGTATTGGTAGGAGTTGGTTATTTTGCATGACCTTATGATCTAGAGGTTACACTAGATATGCTAAATCCCTGCAATATTGAGTCAAGGATTGTCTCCCTTCATTCTACCAAGGGGGCAAAGCGCAAGAGATGTGTTATTAATTCCTTATATTTGTAATTTATATATTGAACATTTGTGATGCTTTCAAGCACTACAACTTTTAAAGATTGGTTACAGGAGGATGATCATGACATGGACGTTGACACTGCAACATCTGTGACTCAAACTCCTGCAAAGCACTCCTTGCCAGAGCTGGAGGTTTACTGCTATTTGCTTGTGCTAATATTTCTGATTGATCAGAAGAGATATAATGAGGTAATATTAATATACTTATCAAAAAAAAAATGAGGTAATATTAATAGATCAAAATCTTTTTTTTTCTTAAGCTTTTTCCCCCACTGAACGTAAGATGGTAATAACATCACATTGTTCTCTCAGGCTAAAGCTTGTGCCACGGCAAGCATTGCACGATTGAAGAACGTGAATAGGAGAACTGTTGATGTGCTAGCATCCAGGCTCTACTTCTATTACTCTCTTAGCTATGAACTCACTGGGGATCTTGCTGAAATTAGAGGGTGAGTTTTCTTTTGTCATGACTACTTGATCCTCATCAATTAATGTTCTGTCTGTATCAGTCAGCCAAAGATGCATTGGATTGAATGATCTTGTGTCTCACTTAAATTGATCCATTGTATGACTAACTTGTGCACTCACGCATTAACAGTAATCTCCTTGCCCTCCACCGGATTGCAACCTTGCGCCATGATGAGTTGGGTCAGGTAAATCTTCAATTGTAGGGTCATGTGTATTTATGTTACTACTTTCTTATATCTGGAATTTGGCGTGATGCAGGAAACACTTCTTAACCTGCTACTTCGGAACTACCTTCATTACAACTTATATGATCAAGCGGAGAAGCTTAGGTCCAAGGCACCTCGATTTGAAGCCCATTCAAATCAGCAGGTAAATCTCAATTGTTTCTACTATATAGCTATATGTCCATTATACTTCAGGTGACTACTAACATGTTTAGAATGTGGTTCAGTTTTTGTGGGAAGCTAATTGCATACCTGCAACACTGATATCAAGTCTTTAGGATTCAGTTCAGTGATAGTTATACTTATTCAACAAGGTTTAACAATTAATCTAGAGATAATAAACATGACCTGACATAGCTTATGTGAGACATCTTTGGCATGCATGTTAATTTTTGTGTTCCATCATTCATTCTACTTCCTAGGATCCCATCACTGATCTTTACTAAATACTAAGTTACTTTTGTATCAAAGTTGATTACAATTTGTAAAATTTAAGAAACTGGAATAACATTTAGTGAAAACTTGGTATTTTTCAAACAAGGCATCGATGATCAAGATCCAATTGCTATAGAAAATTTGCAAATAAGTAGTGAAGGCGCTGTTTTTTATTTGTTTATTTTTGGTGCAAGGGTGGAGAGTTGTTTAGTTTCCGATCTCACTGATGGAGCACTGATTATGGCACTGTCGATCAGAGGCCTGACTTCTTTTCTTAAAGTGTTTCACTTATAAGCTGTATATTCTGACACCAGTTGTTCTATTGCAGTTCTGCCGTTACCTCTTTTACCTAGGAAAGATCAGGACAATTCAGCTGGAGTATACAGATGCAAAAGAATCCCTCCTGCAAGCTGCTCGGAAAGCCCCTATTTCAGCACTTGGTTTTCGAGTTCAATGCAACAAATGGGCGGTCATTGTTCGCTTACTGCTAGGAGAAATCCCGGAGAGGACTGTGTTTATGCAGAAAGGCATGGAGAAGGCTTTGAGGCCATACTTTGAATTGACAAATGTAAGTCTAGATATTCCCATACTTGATTCTTTCATTTTTGTTTTTCCATATAGAATGAGGCTGCCAACAGGGTGGACTTGGTGCAGAATGCAGATACGATGACATCCAAGTTCCAATAATATATTTCTGAGTCCCCAAGTGCAAAACAGCCTGACACTTTAAAGACATTGCTTAGTTTGGATCTGAATAAAAATATTAGACCAAATCGTATTCCAAATTTTACACTAATAGAAAGTACTTTATAAAAAGGCTGAAGTTTCATTTGTCGGAACTATTATTACTAAAAACTTTCATGATTAATGTATAAAATTGAATTTGAATCTTAATTGATCCAGTCTACCCTAGTCTTAATTCAATTTAAAATTATACTCTCTCTAACCTGTCCATCTTTCTTTCCTTATGTTGATGTCCCTAAAAAGATGTCCACTTTCTAAAAAGTATAATAAAATGATATAACCTTCCAAAATTACTTAAAAAGTTATCTTTTTGATAAGTTAAAAAAATTTAAGGATAATTTGGAATTTGGGTTTTTTTTTTTTTTTTTAGTAGGAGACAAAACGATAAATAATGTTCCTTTGAAAAGTTTAGTTAATAAAGATGGACAACTGAAACGGTATGGAGGGAGGGAGGTCAGCGAACATTTTATTCCACATTGGAGATATTGCAAGATTATCTTGATCCACGCATGTATTGCGTAGTCTTGAGCTTAAAAAAAAAAAAGAGCCTATTTCGACAATTAGTCAATGATGGCCCTCCCATGAGCCCGTAAATCATTAAAACTTGGTGGGCGCTCTCTATTTGAATTCTCATAATTAGAAATTATTTTTGGTGATAGAATAATCTTACTCTGATTCAGATCAAGCAAACTCAGATCCTGATCCAACTGATTACTAATAGCACAATAAAGAAAAAGGTTAGAGAAACTGTAATTTTATGATGAATGGTTATGAGGATACCCTTGATGTTTTCTTAATTGTGATGGTAAGCTCAGAATGCTTGATAACCATAAACTGCAGAATTTGGCTAAACTGAGACTCCAGTTGTTTCCAAATTGTTAGTTTATTTTAATAATTACTAGTGTGACACTTATCTCTGTCAGGGATAAGCCTCTTAGAGACCAAATCCTTAGGTTCCACCAGCTTTTGCTGCTAGTATTGAGAAAGACAATGTGTTTTTTCAGGCTGTGCGCATTGGTGATCTGGAGCTTTTCAGAAACGTTGCTGACAAGTTCTCAAGTACTTTCAATTCAGACCGTACGCATAATTTGATTGTTAGGCTGCGGCACAATGTGATAAGGACTGGGTTACGCAACATCAGTATATCTTATTCTCGTATCTCTCTGGCTGATGTTGCAAAGAAGTTGAGATTGGATTCTGCAAACCCTGTTGCCGATGCTGAGAGTATTGTATCAAAGGCAATCCGAGATGGTGCAATTGATGCCACAATAGATCATGACAATGGATGGATGGTATCAAAGGAGACTGGGGATATCTACTCTACAAATGAGCCTCAATTTGCATTTAACTCGAGGATTGCTTTCTGCCTCAATATGCACAATGAGGCAGTGCGCGCTCTTCGATTTCCACCAAATTCCCATAAAGAGAAAGAAAGTGCAGAGAAGAGAAGGGAGAGACAACAGCAGGAGCAAGAGCTTGCAAAGCACATTGCTGAGGAGGACGATGATGAGTTCTGATTGTGTAGTGATCTGCAAAAGGCACTTTATGCTGGCACAATGCTTTCCATCAAGTTTTCCATCGCTTTGAAATTCCCTGGCAAGATGTTTTTTTATTTACTGGTTTTTTTGACTGTCATTAGTCCTTTCTTTTAATGTTATGTCATAGGTTATTGTTTTAAATCTGACCGACAGTTCTTTCATCACATTGAATGATATTCTGAAGTTCCATTTGTTCCCCTTGAATATTTTGTTGTCAACGGCAGTGATAGTGAATGTTTTACTTTCTCTCTAGGCAGAGAACATCTTGGTTGGCATTTTGCTGTAGGTTGGTCCATGCTTATTCTTTTCTGTGTTCCCTGTCATTTAAAAAATGGTAATTGGCATTTTGCTGTAAGATTCTGGTTTAAAATTCTTTGGAAGGTTTGAGAGGAATTTCTATAAAACCATGGGTTGATGGGAGGCCATTTGCAAATGTGCAAATCAAAGTGGTTCTGTTAATTTTCTGTATTCTACCTATAATAGTGTTGCCTGTACAAGCGAAAGGCAGTGATTGTGCAGTGACAGGTATTCCATATTTCTTAAATGATACTTTGGCTTATTATCTTCGGAGATTATGATAGCAGTGATTGGTATGGTAAGTTGGACTCCTAACAGACACGGGAATGCAGGAGTGAACTATAAAATGTTATATACAGAGATGAACTATAGATAGGGATAAGCCCAGCTCCCTCGGGCAGATTTCAGCCCAATCCTGGTCTCCCATTCGCCCCACTGATAGGCGGTTTCGGAACTACTTGCCCGCGCCCAACATACGGGTGTTTTTTCAGTCATGTCAGTTTAACCCATGAGCCTATTTGGGAACAGAGGCCAGATAGGAGGGAGGGGATAGAGGTTGGCGGCAATAGATGGGGGAGGTGGCTGTAGGACAAGGGCGGAAAAAGGAGAAAGGTGAAGGACAGGAAAAGAGTTCCCGCCCCTTGGATAATGAGGGAAAAAATCTGCCTGTTACACATAACTGGAGCCTAGCGGGTGGACCGGTTTTAACCCACCCGCTGAGCACCTGTAACTATTGATGTTGTCTTCCTGTAATCCACCGTTCTGCAAGTGTTCAGTAACTTGGTGCAACCTCAAAACCTCTATAGCTTACGCTGTTTGGAGCACAGAGGAATGACTGATTCTCTCCAAAGAATATTTTGTATGTGCCAAACCTTTATGGATGTTGTCTCCACCTCCGCTGCTAACTATAAACAGTTTGAAATTTGACTAGCCAAAAAATATGTTCAAATTTAATTTGTCAAAAGCTTGAAATGGAGTTAGGCTGTGGCGCCAAATTAGAGCACTCTCGTATCTATTGGCATGCATTTTAGTCGTATCATGACAATTTACAAGATCCAATGAACAAAAAAATGGGGATTACTGTCTCAGACAAAACCGGGGGACTTGGAACATTTTTGCCCATAATTCAATTTCAGGGCATTTATCTCCCCCCTGTTTAATTGTCCATAGACAAGTCGCACCAACCAGATATGGAATCCTCGCTGATATTGCGGCATTCCCTCGGAGAAAAATATATCATTGGAACAACAGACAATATTACTGGTTTTAGAAACTTAAAAAATTACGTTTTGGAAACTCCTGACATGACTTTCCACTAAGCAACATTAAAAAACTGAATTATTTTCTCTGAAAGCAGATTAAGCCAAATGTTATAAAAAAATTATTAACTGAAAAAGTAGAATTTCTACCTGCAAGGTAACAAGAAGTATAACAAGATCACTTGTTTCTGTATCTTCAGTACAACGTAAAATGAAGTTCAATAGAAAGATAAATGTTATAATCTTTCAAAAATTTCCCAAGATTCACATGAATGAGCTTACCTAAATCCAACTCCTAGGAGAAAACAAAAGCAGTCCAAAAGATACACAACATATTAAACAAGTTTTACAAAAGAAAGTTCACAAAGGTTTAGTTTCTACTGGCAGCAGTCATTCACCCAGCTGAACTCAACCCGAATGATTTGACTATGGTGCTGACCCTTTCTGCAAAAGTTCTGGACGTTATTTTTTTACCTGGCACATGAAATGGGTTTGAAACCGCATCTACATACGCAGCATGGAACCTCCTGAAAAACTGTACAGCATATTCCACAAAAATGTGGAAATCAGGAGCAAGAGATGTTATTCAAAGTATGTTGCAGATGAAGACTGCAATAATTAAAAAAAGTAGCAGCAGCAAACATGATTAAACATATTCAAACCTCCCAAGGATATTATTCAAAAAAATACTTTGAGCAAGCAAAAAAGTGGCAACCACGACATTATGGAATAAGTGGATGATGAGGCAGGAAAACCAAAGATTTATAAATGGATACATCAAACAAGTTATATAAACGTGTAATAACATGTATTACACAGAATTTTGCTTGCAAATCACCAAGCAACTTAAAGCAACATAAAATAAAAAGTGCAACTACCAACATTTTTGAAAGTGAATCAAGATGACAAGAAAACATACAACTGATTAAATGGAAGATCCCAAGTTATGTATGATCAACCTAGGCCACATGACTAAAACATGTTCGTTTCTCCTTAACTGATGCTTTAATCAATGGAGATGGTGATGTTTACAATATCATATCCACAATCTACTTCTCTAGCAAGAACTTAGCCAGAAAAAAGCTGCATCCAATCCATTACAACCAATTACATTTAGATAATTTCATACATATCACTACTCAAAGGTCACAATCGATTTCTCCTTCTTGAGGCAGCAAAGCTGCAAAGACGCTTCACAACCCCATAGCCCATGCAAAACGAGTAACCAAAGCAAGATTGTGTCACCATAACCATTGTACTAGGGAACATGCCTAGGTTAGCAACATGTCAAAAAAGTATTGCTCAAAACATATCCAGGAGAGCAGTCAGAGAACCCTGAACGATAGGACTGAGAACAAAGACTAGCCAGTTAGGTCAAAACAGGAAGGGAGACTAGCTGCCACGAAATTTCTGGGTGAGCACCCTCCACACAATGCACTGACAAGGTAGCAACATAGCTCAAAAAGTATTGAAGACACAGAATTCTCTTGTGTCCAATGATATCAACCTCATTCTTTTCAATGCAGCAGACTAAGATGAAAGAGGATGAGAATTATATAACCTTAAGTGCCACCAAGATGAATAAGACCATCCACTTCCGTACTCTATACCACACCCATGATATCAAAGCAACCTTCTTACACTCGTCACCGTCCAAACTTCATCGAACCTAAAGTTCTTCCCATTCATGTTACTTTATGTTTCAGTATGCTCTAGTTCTTCCTATTCATGAGTTTGAATCCTTACACTACAGTTCACTTTCCATTTCAATTAAGAACATGTTTGGTACGCGGAATGGCTATTCCAAGGAATAACCTTTATTAAGAAAAGAATGAATGTAGTACATTAACCTTGAAATAGCCATTCCGATGGCTATGAGGGAATGGTTATTCTTTTAATCGAAGGAATAACCATTTTATCGTGGCTATAAGAATAGTTATTATAATACTAATTCACTACACTCATTCATTTATTAATAAGGCTATTCCAAAGAATAGTCATTCTGCGTACCAAACATAACCTAAATGTTTCAAGCATTGAACCTTACTTATTAAGAAGAAGTTAGAACCCATTTGTAAGGGGGAGCGATAAAAAATTAAATTTGCCCTTTACTATCGTGTTAACATTTTGGAATAAGATGTGATTTATATTATATATAATAGATCAAATTAATTTCTCATTGCCCACATTGCACAAGCTTTCAAAATCAAATTTAATGTCTCATTCACTCTGATTTCCCAGGAAACACTTTCCATAGAACCAGATAAAGCCAATCCATAACCATACTCACATTTCGAACATCCGCATCTCTGACATCTAGATCTGTTGTCACCACGATAAACTTCACCTTCGTATTAGTCAGATACCCGTACCTACCACAACAACATCATCTACAAAATCATTCATAATCACAACACTACACTTGTAAGCAAAAACACTTTTTTTTTTCTTACAATCGAATTCATAATTAGTAAGTTTTAAAATTCTACCAAAAAGAATCGACAACCCACAAAGACACTCACACTTTGTAATTCTCGGTCGGGTACAAGAGACCCAGAAATGTCTCATTCAGTGGCGATCCAGATTTCTTCGGATTGTTCACTGTAAAACATAAATTATTCAAATTTAATCAGCACCACTTCTTAAAATCCAAAAACCATTATTTCCAATCAAATGGTTCAGATTTCTTCGGATTCCCAACAATTTTACGAGAAAACCTGGAAGCCGAACCGTACGGATCATGGAGAAGATCGAAAATTCTCAATTACCTCGCTCGTCGACGACGTCGAGGGAGCAGTGGACGATGTGGTGGAGCTTGAGGGCGTCGTCGGCCTCGGTGAAGCTCTGTATGTAAAGCGGGTTGTTCTGTCAAAAACAACATTAATCATGAGATTCATGATTTATAATTGGATGTACGAGTACAAGTAAATCGGGAGATCAGAGAGGAGAAATGGAGGGAGGGTGCACCTGGTGACCGACGACGGCGACGCAGACGATCATCTTCTCCGGCATTCGTAAAGAGTGGCTGTGTTTTCCGTCTGGAGCAAATGAAAAGTGTGTGCTGGTCTATGTAGTAGGCCTTGTGATGGGCCTGCAGGCCCAAACAATTCCCTCCAATGTTTGTACAATTTTTTAAATTCTAATAATTAACTTCAATTATATAGTTAAAATTTTGAGAAAAATACATAAACTCCCTCAAATTATTACTTTATTATTAATGTGCTCCCAAACTAATTTCAATTATTCAAAAGAAGTTTTCTTTTTAATGGGTTTGAATATATTTTTCTAACTCAAATCTTTAAATTGATATATGTCTATAAAATACAGAGTAATTATAGACATAAGACTAGGCTGAATGAACAGTCATTTAGCTCATGCCTTTTTTTCTTTTTTGTGGGCCTTATTATTAAAAAAATAATTTTTTTTTTTAATCTCATACAGCCTGAATTGAATTACTGTTCATTCAGCCCAAATTGATGTATATCATTACTCTAAAATACATGTAATTATCAAGTGTATTTTTTTATTTTTACACATATTTTTAATAAAATATGTGATTCTCACATAGATTTCGAAAGATATTGGTCCAAATAACTACTTAGGTTTTCACTTATTGTCAAGCAGTCTAAATCTTCAATTGTACCAAATAAATCTGTATAGATAAAAAGTTTATTGGATAGATCCTTCGGTCCATATTTTGTCTACTTTTTTAACAGAATGCTTATATACCCAAAGCAGAAAAGGTACCAAAAATAGCATATAAAAACCAAAAAAAAAAAATCAAAATTAAAAACTAAACAAAAATGAAAATGAGAACTGTCATGCTCTATCTATGTACTAGACTTTCTCATGGGCCTGGAGGCCCAACAAGTTTCTTGTGTAGGCCTTATCAGCAGAAGGAATCCAGCTTGACCCAAATAAAATTATATTTATTGAAGGAAATGAAATAAAAACAAAATTATTTAGTAAACTGTTATACAACTGCATACGACTTAATGACAACTGCATACGACTTAATGACATGACAGTAAAAATTAACCTTTGAATAAAAACTTATAATAATAATAAAAAATCAATAACAAATTTTAACTGTCATATATAAGTATATAACCATCTACTAAATAGTATTAATAAATAAATAATATTGTATAGATTAGCTAATTTGTTTTCCTAGATTATGGATTAGCTACTTGAAACCTTCACATTTTACTTCATTTTTTTTTATCGCATGTAATGCCGTTGAGTAATATTAAAGGTCATTTTATGTCCCTTTAAAATTAATGTAATTTTTAAAATTACTAGTTAATCCAAATTCAATAATGATATATCATAAATTTAATAGAGCCAAGGCTTAAACATGATATTTTAAGCTAATCATTGTAAGATTTCTTTTTAATCACTCTCTCCGAATAGGATTTTCAGTGATCGAGATGTGTATAGATTATATTAAAAAGAAAGGGTATCGATAGATTTCTAGCTGTTATTTTTGACTAATTCAAGCTAAAGGAGTACTCCCATCTTAATTTTCTATTGAGCCAAGGCTTAAACACGATAGTTTAGATTAATCATCTCTACTCTCTTGAAAATATATTTTTAAGTGATCAAGATGTGTATAGATCATATGTACAAAAAATAAAAAGAATAAAAAAAGGGGGGGGTGGGGGGGGTATCTATAAATTTATAGACTTTATTTTTGACTGATTCGATTAATTATAGTCATATTGAATTTTACTATAGCTTATTTGTTAAATTGATGAGAGATGTTACACATTATATTTTGGTCCATCTCTCATCCTTTTTACAAATTTACTATTAGATTTGCAAATCCGCTATATAGAGATGTACAACGGATAAGCAAGTGAATGATTTATGTCATTTTTTTAAATTATTACTTACCACAAAAGTTCATGATAGTATAAAGTTGTGAATTTAATTATTTAATTAGTATTTTAATACCCTTTTTCATGTGTGAGCTCAAACTTTCTATCAACAAGTGATGATTAATATGTGAAATATTTAAGTGAAATAAGAGTGAGTTGTAGAGTCATGATTTAGGGCCTGTTTGGGATTGCGATTTCAAAAAGTACGATTTTAAAAATAGCGATTTTAAAAAGTGCGATTTAAAAATGTGATTTTTGAAAACGCAGTTAAACGTTTGGCAAAATCACAGTTTGGCATTTAAAATCACAGTTTAGCATTTAAAATTCTGCGTTTTCAAAAAAGCACCCCTTAGCTGCGATTTGAAAATGCATATTTTCTGCGTTTTCAAATCGCAATTTTTTAAAAACGCAGTTCCCAAACAATCCAGTTTTTGCGATTTTGTTTAAAATCGCACTTATTGTCTACAAAATCGCTTACCCAAACGCACCCTTAAACTCATAACCATATTGTGAGTGAGTTTTTGCAGTCATGATTATATGCTCTAATACCATATTATATTATCATTTATTCGAAAAATAAAATAAAATAAAATTATCATCAGAACATAATATATTTAATTATTTAATTAATGTTTTAACATTATATCTCCTATGAACCATATAATATGGTTCTTGCTTTATGATACTTTTTTAATTGAATTTTTAACTGAATTGCATCATATGCCTATCCTACCCCAAATATCATTAGAACTCTTACTTTCTCTATTAAAAGAAAATGTTAAATTTGTAATGAGAAAATTTAACTTTGTTGGGATATAAATTACAGGGAGACTCTATTTGAGTAGTCTCTATATGAAAGGTAATTAGGCGCTCAGATCACGCAATACCTTCACAATGAAGCTTAATCAAAATTATTCTTAAAATCTTCTCTAAATGGAAACTATACACCTACGTGACCATTAGTGCGATCCATATGGTAAATCATGCCCTATAAGAAAAATTACAAATTATTGGTATCCATGCTACCATATTAGACGAGAAACCTCTCCTATAAAAAAACGGTTATCCTATCTCACGTTTTTTCTTCAGTTTTCTCATAAAATTTTTGCTGAATTAAGCATCACAGTATTCTCGATCCTCTCGAAAATAGACGGACTTTCAATGACTTTTTTTTATTTGAGGAGCCTCATCGCCAGTTTGACCATCCAAAAATCTGTTTAAACAAACTTTTTTTTTTCTTTTTTAATAATCGTATTCAAAATGTATACTCATTTGAAGTTAAGAAACTTAATCCCATTCTAATTGAATCTATTAGTCAGTTAGAATAATTTAATAATCTAATTCTAAAAAAAATAACAAAAGAATTAGTAACAATTTTAGAAGTCTTCCATTGTTAAGAAGGCTACCTTTCCTTGTCCCTTCAAAACTCCACCTATCAAGTCTCCCATGGCCGAAGAAAGCATATCCATTTCTTTGCTTGAACTATAAACCTTCTTATTCTTGAGCATAAACAAACACCAATTTTAGCTTCCAACCTCATTACTTAAACCAAACAAATTCAACTAAATCCAATTTTAAATCCATCACGCATTCCCTACCGGTCCAGTCGCCACATCCAACGGTGGTGATGGCTCACCACCACTGTCCGATCCCGTGTCATATCTCCTAAAAGCAAGGGTAGTCTTCGTCATTTCTTACCAACCCTGGCCCCACGTATATAAGCGCAAACAATTCGACATTTTCACAATTACCGTTCTGTCCCTTCGTCCTCTTCCAGAACCCATCTCTTACATTCGCATTATATTCTCTTAACAGGACCTCTTCGTTTAAAAAACGACAACGTATTTTCCTCTTCTTCGTCTTCGTCTTTGTCTTCCGCAATCCCCTGTTTTCAAATTCTCCGATTGTAACAGGTAATCTTCTAGAAGATCTTGAATCCAGCTATCAAGTCGTTTTAAAGCTCAAGAATTGTTGTTGTCTTTCGTTCTTTGTAAATTTAATTTCGGTTTTTTCTGTTCGAATGTTTTTATTTTACGTCGATTTGAGCTGGTACGCGTGGATTTTTGGTTAGATGATTGGTCCGCTTGCTAGATTTTGAGCTACCTCAGGGTTCTTGTTGCTGGATTAGAAAAAAAAATTTGAATATTTTTTTTTTCTTTTGATTGTATTATGTTGTATCTGATTCGACTGTTTGGTTTGTGATTAATTATGGTTATCAAGATTGTGAATGCATGGGGTTTGCAGGGGATCTTGATTGCGTGGTTGTGTGGTGGATTGGTATGAATCTGATAAGATTGTGACTTTTTATTATGCGGTGATAAAAAAAAAGAAAGTGTTTTTAGGTTTAGTGGCTTTGACATTTAGCTCTGGTTTTTGTTGTAAATTTAAATGTGGAGATAACTGGTTGATAGTCAGCTTCAAAGTGACTGAGGGTAATCAATGCATAGGTGTTCTTATGGTAAAAAAAAGAAAAAGAAAAAGAAAAGAAAATTGTAGCATCTCTCTGAGTTGATAGTTGACAGAAGGGATTTATTCAGTTCATTCTGTAAGATTCCCATTAAGTAATCGGTAAAGATCTCTTTATGCTTAGAGTCTAGAGGTAAAGGGAAATTACTTGATATTTAGATTCCTTAAATGTGATAACTGATTTTTCCATTGAATGGCTCTGATTTTGCTGGGTGTTTTATATTCTTAGGGAAGGGACAGAAAGAATTGCAAACTCTTTTAAGAATGGAGACAGTGATATATTGGTTGTGTGGATAGATTTTTTGTTACATGATGATTTTGGGTTCAACAGTAAGATTGGGAATAGTAGTCTTACCTTTATTCTTATGATTGTTGTCAGATGGCAAGTGAACAATATGACACTGTTTGTAAAGTTGATGAGCCCACCACAAGTGCTCATTATGATAATTCTTCAAACCAAGGTGGTTCTAGCACAAGTGGGGTAGTTTGTGATCCAAGTGTAGATAGTGAAAGCAATGAAGTTAGCAAACCTAATGATGCTGCCAGTAACGCACAGAATATTCCATATATTTATAGGCAAGATGTTGTGAAGAGCAATCGCAGCAGTATGATTGGGATAGTGACTGAAGTTGCTGGTGACACAGATTCGGATAGCAGCATCACTGATGATGAGGATGATGACGGCGATGACGACGACGATGATGGTGGTGAAAATGAGGACGAAGGTGGTGATGGAAATGGAAATGCCACTGGCGATGGTGATTGGAATAGAGGTGGTGGTAAGAGTGCTTCTCTTCCAGCAGACCAGCTTCGAGTACTTTGGATCGATGAAACTGAGTTGACTGAGAATGTTAATGATGTAACAGTTCTTGATCGTGGATTCTTACATGGGGATTTTGTTGCTGCTGCTTCGGATCCAACTGGGCAAGTGGGTGTTGTGGTGGATGTGAATATCTTTGTTGATTTGTTAGCTCCTGATCGATCTATTATAAAAAATATTTTATCCAAAGACTTGAAACGCATTAGGGATTTCACTGTGGGTGACTATGTGGTCCTTGGTCCTTGGCTAGGTAGAATTGATGATGTTTTAGATAATGTGACTGTGTTGTTTGATGATGGTTCTGTGTGTAAAGTTCCAAAAGCTGAGCCACTGCGTCTAAAACCAGTTTCGAAGAATATCCTTGAAGATGGTCATTTTCCTTACTATCCTGGCCAGCGTGTAAGGGCCAGTTCTTCATCAGTTTTCAAGAATTCCAGGTGGCTATCGGGCTTGTGGAAAGCTAATCGGTTGGAAGGTACTGTTACAAAGGTTACAGTTGGATCAGTTTTTATTTATTGGA
This sequence comes from Betula pendula, assembly GCA_900184695.1. Classification (NCBI taxonomy): domain Eukaryota; kingdom Viridiplantae; phylum Streptophyta; class Magnoliopsida; order Fagales; family Betulaceae; genus Betula; species Betula pendula. The sequence goes on from FXXK01000659.1 coordinate 27,899, forward strand.
TAGCATCTGCTGGCTATGGACCAGATTCTTCGACTGCTCCTGCTGAAGAGCAGAGTCCAAAGAACTTAAAACTATTGTCTTGTTTTGCACATGCCAATTGGAAATTGGGAGACTGGTGTCTTCTTCCCTCATTGGCACTTTCATCCTCCGCTCCCTCAGACAATGGATTACCAAAATCAGAACTTCATGATTCAATCTACAGTGAATTAGATTCTACTCAAATGGGAAGTGGGTGTGATTCAGAAGAGGTTTCATTGGAGGAATCAAATGAAAATAATGAATCCATGGATCTTGATCTGGTTGCTGCAATGGATGGAAATGATAGAAATGTTCAAGTTACTGAGCCTGAGTTTAGCTCTTGTGGTAGTTCATTGTCAGTTTCTAAGGATCCTGTCCATGAATCTTTGCCTCTTCATCGCAAGAAGATCCGAAAAGTTGTGGTTAGGAGGGACAAGAAAGCTCGAAGGAAAGAGGAAAGTTTTGAAAGAGCCCTTTCGATTGTCAATACTAGGACAAAGGTTGATGTGGCATGGCAGGATGGAACAACAGGATGTGGGCTGGATTCAACAAGTTTGATTCCAATTGATAGTCCAGGTGATCATGAATTTGTTGCCGAGCAGTATGTCGTGGAGAAGGCATCTGATGATGGTGATGATGCTGGTGAAGGCAGGCGTGTTGGGGTTGTGAAAAGTGTTAATGCCAAGGAGCGAACAGCTTGTGTAAGGTGGTTAAAGCCAGTTGCCCGGGCAGAAGATCCTCGAGAGTTTGACAAGGAGGAAGTAGTAAGCGTGTATGAGTTGGAGGGACATCAGGATTATGATTACTGCTATGGGGATGTTGTTGTTCGGTTGTCTCCAGTTTCTGTTTCAGCAGAAACAGCTAATTGTGTGGATTCTGTTGAGGAATCGAAACAGCAAAATGGATCAAATGAGGTTAAACGGGATATGAAAAAGCGCTCAGGATGTAAGAAAGTGGGTGATGCATCTGAAAATAAAGCATGTGATGGCTTCTCAGATCTCTCTTGGGTTGGGCATATAACTGGCCTTAGAAATGGTGATATTGAAGTTACATGGGCTGATGGGATGGTTTCAACGGTATATTACTTGCCTAATGATATTATTCCTTTTTCATTTTTTTTCTTCTTTATGAATTGAAAAGAAACTTACATAGTCTGTTTCCTCTAGTCTTGTATCTAAAACTATGCTTAATCAGTGACTTTGATTTTAGAAATCTATAACATAATTACTGCATATATTTACCTCCCTTTGTCATAGAAGGGAAAGAATAGAGGTTATTTTATCCTAGATTTGAATGATATTATTTATGTAAATTAGAGGTGAAAATATCTGGTAGCTACCTAAGATGTCTAAATCTGAACAAATGGGGTGTTATTTATGTTACATAAACCTCAAGGGAGTTTGGAGATAAGTGTAGAAGCCTCATGCGAAGTGTCTTTTGGTTACTCAAATGGTCTGTTTTGTTGTTTGATAGATGGAGGGGGGATAATGCAATTTCTAATGACTATTTGGGTTGGAGATAAAATTGTTGTGATATTGTAACTTTATCTTCTTTGTTTTATTTGCTTAGCCATAACTTGCAGCTTAAAGTGGGAATCACTTCATAGCACACTGCACTCATACATTCCATCATATGATGATTTTGGAATTAATTTCTTTCCTTTTCTTGTGGAAGAGTTCTCAGGGTGGTTGATTTAATTATTTGCATCTTTTGTGTGCTGTTAGGTTGGACCTCAAGCAATATATGTTGTTGGTCGAGATGATGATGACGAGTCAATTGCTGCTGGGAGTGAAGTTAGTGATGATGCTGCTAGTTGGGAAACGGTTAATGATGATGAGATGGACACCCTTGAGACTGCTCAAGAGGTTTGTTTCTGTTCAGAACATTAGTATGTGTGTCATTCAACTTTATTTACTGTCTGTTATAAAGGTCCGGCAAAGAAACTAGTATCTGTGAATCTCTTGTAGGGATGGGACTTGTTACATCTAGATCTGGATTCACAAAAAGGGATTTGGCAAAATTGTACAATGGCCACTCATGTCCTAACTTTGATAATGCCACTTGGTGATCTTCGAGATCTTAACTATTGACATTCATTTTAAATGAATTTTTAGAGTAATAGATTGGATGGTTGAGTACACATTGGGAAACAAATTCTCTGTTCTTATTCTGAGGTGGGATTATCAAATAGTCCATTCCTCCTCCAGATGATTGCCATATATACATAATTTGTATTCTATTCTTCTGCCATGCATGCAATTTGCTTGTACTGTTGTACATGACCTGAAATATACACTGTAGTGCATGTCGGCTATTTTGTTGAATGAGTGAATGATGCAAGTCAATGATGTTCAGGAAGATGGGTTGCAGAATGCAATAAATTCTGACCCAGAAGAAAGTGGAGAGAATTCTGGCAAAAATTCAGCCCTGTCTGTTCCCTTAGCTGCATTTCGGTTTGTTACAAGACTGGCCACTGGAATGTTCTCACGGGGACAAAAGAATTTAGATCCAAGCTGTTTGGATTCCAAAGTTGAAAATGAGCTTGAATCGCAGCAGACAAAAATTTCTGAGGGAAAAGATTCTAGTGACGAGTCTAGCTCTCAGAAATCAAAATTCAATGATAGTTGTGGAAGGGAAACTGAAGAAGAGGTTGCCCCTGAGGCCCAAGAATTGCTTGAAGCAGCGGAAGCTTTATGCAACTTGAGGACTGAAGAATCAAATGCTCCAGCATGTTCAGGGGGTGACACTTGCAGTTTCAAACACTTCGATATAGCTAAAGATCCCTTGGACCATTATTTCCTTGGTGCATATGGACAGGTAAATGCCTTGTTTCTTTTTCTTTCTTTTTTTTTTCCTCTTGGGTCTCATCCTTGATATCTCGAATACGTTACAATGTTGTTTCAGTTCATTGTATTGGCATTGTGGTAAAACTCCCTTATTTTATTCAAATCTTACATGCATACTCTTCAAATGTACATGGATATATTTTTTGATAAGTAAATTAATCTCAATAGAAAGTGCAGAGGAACGCAATCCAAGTACATAGGTTGTATACAAGAGAGACCTCCAATTAAGGAGAAAAAGAAGAATACAAGTCCAAAAATTCAGTAAAACTAGAAAAGTGAGGACTGTTGTACGCTGCCATTCAAAAACCTCTTCGGTCCATTTTTCAGATCTGTTTTCAAGGGTTTCAATTTATGCGCTAGAATAAAGCTAGGGGAGCCCTAAAAACTATAGGATAGGACATCTGCCATTGTTTCAATTGTTCCACCAACTACTCCTAACTGCAACACCACAATCAAGCAATAAAGAGAAGTGATTCGATAAAATCTTTGGGAGTCTGTTTTGGGAGATATTAGGAAACTGAGCTTCCCAATTAGGAGAGGGATATATTATAGAAGAATTGTGTATTTTTTAAAAGATTAGGCAACCAATGGACTTTAAACCCATGAGCTTACCATCCATCTCATTCTTAATGGAGGAAGAAGTTTTATTCGAGTTAGAGCTCATTGGTGATATATTATAAATAAAAATAAAAATAAGAAACTTACATGGATATATTGAGAGCAGTAACTAGGAAACTACAAGCTTAGGAGCTATGGAAATTTGAAACTAGAAAAAGAATGTTTAGTTATCAAGAGAAGGAAAAAAAAAATGCAGGTAGGTGCTTATTTATATATCTGTATCTTTTCTTTCTCTCCAAAAATGCAGGTAGGTGCTTACTTATCAAAAAAAAATTTATTGTTTGCTTAATTTCTCAATGTTTTCCCTTCGACATTTTAAAAACCATTAGACTATAAAGTTGTGTTTAAAGTTTATTATTGTCATTCTGGCTCTAGCAGTTGGTTTAAGCATTTTTATTGCATAATGTCTGTAATATGTTGTTTGCTTATTTCTTAATGCCCCTGCATAGTTGTTGAGTTCTTAGTCTCATACAAACAAGGATCTCTTTTTGTGTTTTGGACCTTTTCTCCAAATGTATGTCACTTGCAGAATAACAATGGAAGAAGGTGGTTTAAGAAGGTTCAACAAGATTGGAGCATCCTCCAGAATAACCTCCCTGGTAAGCAATACTTCAGTATATCAAATTGTATAATATCTTATGAGATTTGACAATTATGTCCTATTTTAGCAAATCTTGGCTTTGACTGAAAAATTTTTAACAGATACAATCTATGTACGAGTTTATGAAGATCGAATGGATCTCTTCAGGGCAGTTATAGTTGGGGCATATGGGACGCCTTACCAAGATGGCCTCTTCTTCTTTGATTTTCACCTTCCACTAGAATACCCTGATGTTCCACCTGTAAGATATACTGATGTTAATATCTAGTTCTATCTTTGGTCTAGAAGCTGTGCTTACTGATTGTTTGAGCCGATCGCAAACATTTCCATTGTCTTTAACGCAAAAATTTGGTGTCTCTGTTCTCTCACTAAGTCTTTGATGTGCAGACAGCATACTATCATTCTGGCGGCTGGCGGATTAATCCAAATTTATATGAGGAAGGCAAGGTGTGCCTTAGCCTTTTAAATACTTGGACTGGCAAAGGAAATGAAGTTTGGGATTCAAAGTCTTCTAGCATCCTCCAAGTGCTTGTTTCACTCCAGGGGTTAGTGCTAAATTCTAAGCCGTATTTTAATGAAGCTGGGTATGACAAGCAGATTGGGACAGCTGAAGGAGAGAAAAATTCATTGTCATACAATGAGAATACTTTCTTGCTAAACTGCAAGACAATGATGTATCTTATGAGGAAGCTCCCCAAGGTAATATATCACATTTCGGTATTCAATTTTACTTTTCCGCAGTTTGAATTGTCTCCTTTCCTATTAATTATCATATATATGCTATTTGCCAAAATCCTTGTCCACAAAGTTTCATATACATCTTCCCTTCAAGTCGCAATTGTCACATCTGTACTTTATTTCGAAAATCAAGGGTGGAGATCAAATCAAACCTTGTATAGATAATATTTATAGTATTTTTAGGTGATCTCCAGAAGCACCACCTCGCTTTCATTACTTTTCCCTCTTTGTTTTCTTGCTAAGCATGATGGCATCCCACCTTGCCACCAAATGGCAATTTTATTCGCAGTCCTACCACCTCTATGCCCATCAATTTTTGATGTTTGCTGATGTGCATTAGGCATGGTATCCTGTGCTCGCACTTTATAGCGTTAGTGGTGTTGTTGATCCATGTGTAGGGAGTGTGATTGGCAAGCTCCCTGATTTTGGTTAGAATCTGTTGCCAAGTTTGGTGAACTTGCAACAATATTATTAACAATCAGCTGTATATTCAACTGACATAGAAGAGATAAGTAACTTTATGCATGAGTAAAGGCATTATATTAAGTCACAAGCCAACTGCAGTGGGATTGTCAATTCCTTAATTACAAAAGATAGTGGCATTATGTCGGATGAACAATTGGATGCTTCCCAAATCATATGGATAAAGAATTATAATACGTTTGGTACGCGGAATGACTATTTCATTAAAAAAGTTAATAACTTTTATTGGGAATAGAAGTAGGTAGAATGGAATAACCAGTCACATGCCATTCTCATGGGAATGGCTATTTCAAGTATTGGACTATATGATAAGATTTTATCTTTATCATATGTTCTAACACTAAGACTATTCTATTCTACCTTCTTCTATTCTTAATAAAAGTAATTCATTTTTCCTTATGGAATAGTTATATCGCATACCAAACATACTTTTAGTTTATTGAATTCCATTTGTTCTTTAATTGCGATGAGGCATTGTGCATTGCCGAAAAACACATCCTCAGTAAATACTTACAAATTTTTTCCTAGGAAATATAATATAAACTAATCAAGTAAATACTGCTGATTCTTTGACCATCTGCAGCATCCATGTTTTATGTCTTGACTAATTAGAGTTTGTTATCATTTTAATGGCTTGTGCAGGACTTCGAAGAGCTTGTTAGGGACCATTTCAGGAAGCGTGGTTATTACATTCTTAAGGCTTGCGATGCATATATGAAAGGCTACTTAATAGGCTCTCTCACTGAGGATGCCTCTGTAAGTGATAAGAGCAATGCCGGTTCAACTTCAGTTGGTTTCAAGCTAATGTTGGCAAAGATAGTGCCGAAACTTTTCTTGGCACTCAGCGAAGTTGGAGCTGATTGTCATGAATTTAAGCATCTGCAACAGTCTTAGTAGTGTATTTGGAGGGTCAACCTCCCCAACATATTGGTCAAGTCAACAAGGTCAGTATTTGATTCATTGCTCCAGCTACCCATCAATGTAAAGGCTTTCCATGCTCTTTGAATGTTTCATTTATGTAACTTGTGATCATAAACGTTCTTTTATCTCGTTTGAAAGCCTTATCTATTTTTTTTAGGAACGAGGGATTTTGGGGCAAAATTGCTGCTCCTCTCCTATTTGTTCATTAATGAAAACTTTTCATCAGCTAACACACCATATTGGGAATGATTGCATTCTTTTGGATTTGGCTCCTAACTTATTGTGTTGACACTTATTTTTTAGTAGTATTCCCTGGGATTGCAAAGGCAGTCGGGATTTGCATTAACTTTTCATTTTTGCTCTTGTTGACAATAGATGAATTGAATAATTTTTAAATTTTAGATAAAGTTTTTCTCTAAATTGGGTATAGGATTAAACTCACATCTGTCGTTAGAATATGTAATTCTCACATGCAGTTTTAATACGATTAACAAATCACGTGAATTTTATGTGAGAATCACGTGCTTTAAGGACAAATATTAATTGAATATAATTCTTCCAATTCAGTTTGGAGAAATTCTTTCAAACCCGGTTCAGAGAAAAATTTTGTCCATTTTGTTTTGTTTTTAAGGTTTCAAATATATGTCCCTCAACTAATAGAAGAAAATAGCGTTTTACAAACAGTTTAACCTTCTTTGGTATAGCTTTCTTCGCTGGTTTATTGGAAGCTAAAATTGAACTAATTGTCTCAAGTGTGTGATATTGGACCATCGGTTATCTATTTGCATGAGGCTAGTCACCAGGTCACTTGTTCAATCCAACGGGCCATAAGTGAAACAACAAATTGAAAATATGAAATGCCAAGAAAAGCAGTTGTAGTTTGGGATGTGAGAGAGTTCTTACGAAGGTTATTTATCCAAATAGATGGGCGGACAATCTAAAATTTATTTGAACAGGTAAATTTCATATTGACTCTCTTATATTTGATATTCAAATTGCTAACAATTCAGATAATTCGGATAGCAGAATTGTTGGAGATTTATATCCTTTAAGATTAGCAGTAAGCAACAATCATCCTCATAGTTTGAGGAATTGTAGGATGGGTGATTGCAAGTGATTTGATCCCAAATACACAACCTTGCATGTTACAATGTAAAAGGTGTATAAGCGTACAAAACTATGCATAACCTTTTCACATTTTCTCTGGTTTATAGGAGATTACTTGGAGCATCTCTAGCAAGAGTAGCCAAAATAGCTATTGAAAAAGTACAAATTTCTATTTTAGCTAATCATTTGTTTTAAATATTAATTTTAATCTTTTTTTTATTATTATTTTCTTTTCCTTCTCTTTCTTCTCTTCGGTCTCTCTCTCTAAACACCATCGCAGCCTCCTCAAAACTCATGTTTGCTACCGTTGCCAATTTCACCCTTCAATGGTAGGACATGGAGGACCACTTCCACTGCATCCACAATTCAATCCAAACCAAATTCCAAGCCGAAAAGACCCAACTTGCTCCAACCCTCCAATCCCAAGCCAATTTCCAGCAAACCCTCCTGAGTTTTGATTCTCAAGTTGTTTGAGAGAGAGAGAATAATAAAAAATTATTTGTAATGTGAACAGTAAATAGGTTGAAGAGAGAAAAAATAATAAAAATTATTTGTAATGTAAACAGTGAATAAGTTGAAGAGAGAATAATAAAAAAAATATTTATAATGTGAATAGTGAATAAGTTAAAGAGCTTATTCACAGTTCATTCTAGAATAAAAAACTATAAACTGTCTACTCTGTTGGAAGGAATAAAAAGGATAATAGTCAAATTTAACTATTTTAAAGCATCTGTCTACTCTGTTGGAGATGCTCTTATGGCTATAGTTTTAGATATCAGATGAGATATCAATATAAAAAAAAAGTAACAATAAAGTATTAGATTAATAAAATAAGTTAATAATGTTGTCCCCAAAACTTCCAAATATTGGTGAGATATCGTATTTTGTTGACCCCTTTCAATAGTGTTGATATTAATAAATTTAAAACTTATGGGGAACATGAAAGAAGGAAGCTTTTTTTTTTTGTTTTTTTTCTTCTTCTTAACCTTTGATTCCAAATGTAGGCAACATTTAGATAAATCCTTGGTATAGCAGCAAATGTCTTTACCAACTGACCCAGCTGGACTTTTTTATATGCTTTGTGTGAGAGAAACAAGAGTCAACTCTCTGAATGAGTTTTGACATTACAAAATTAAGATTTTTTAGTGTAGCAAATAATAATCTTGGCCTTTCCTTTCCAATCCTTTTTTTTTTCTTAGGTACAATTATTTTATGAGTAAAGCTAAAAACTACATTTTTATTACACAACTATCTCATAACACTGATGGGTAGTTCCAATCAATTCTTGAATTTTTTTTTTAACAATGACTGATTTAAGAATTGGTTGAGACTGTCATGTCAACATTATAAAATAAAAATGTTATTTTTAAAATTACTCTTATTTTATTCGGTGATATTAAGCTCCACATAATTATCAATAACCTAAAGATAATTGCTCTTCGAAACCTGCTATTATAAATCGTATTGAAGCAAATGGCCAATGCTCCAATTCCATAGCACACAACTCAAGTACAAAGTTCTCCCCCGACCTGAGTTGAAGAAATTTTTTACAACTCAATCTATATTACTCTTATGAGTTTTGAAATCTCCGATAAATTTTGGTCACATGTCAATTTAGTAGACCACAAACTCCTGTTCCATACATGTCCACTAGTGTCAGCTTCGTTTCAGTGAAAGAACTATTGTTTCATTCAATTGTTTTTTCAACTGAATTTACTCTTCCGCAGCATTGGGTTTGATTCTAATTTTACTCTGTGCATATATATATATATGTAGAAGAGTTTGAAGATTCCGTGATATTAACATCATCACTTTCAGAGGCATCCCCATTTCTATTAAACTTCCTCTGTGCCCAGAAATGCCATAAAAAAGCATAGATTTTCTTACATTTCCAAGGTAAGCCAGCATCACGGTCTCTAATTTGCAAACAGACGTGTTGGCTGTATTTATTTCCAGCAATAGATTTTCTTTTGGTTATAGCAACCAGACAACATGAAAACCAGATACACTTGCAAATTGTACTAAGAAAGCCACAACCTAAGCTAGGTAGAAAGGCATTCATATTCGCCTATGTCTATGAAATTTCTGAACATTTTTTTTTTTTCTCATTTCCATTTTGTCTTTTACACTTTAAGAATGGACCAGATTAACAAGCATCAAAATAGGTTATATTGAAGAGAACATAATAACATGGGATATTATGTTAGATTTACATCATGTCCCTAAGGGATAGTTTAATCAGCTAGGGACTAAACCTCATGAAGCGGAGGTCACTGGTTTAAATCTTCCCCTCCCCCTCTCCTCGAGGACAAAAAATTACTCAATAAAAAAAATTATTTACATCCTAATAGTATCAAAGGTATGTAGAATACAGAGGGGATAAAGTAGCAAATGCTAGCAGTATCAAGAAAAAACCAACACATCATACAAAAACCAGCTAATTGTGAAAAATGACTCTAAAACATCATAATTCACTATCAAACACAACAGCTGAAGAAAACAAGGATTCATAAGGGAAAAGCAAACTAAATCTTTGCTGGACATTCTTAACTAAAACACATAATGAGTCGACAACAAGAGCATATTATTATCTGTAGGGCAAGTGTTCAATCGCACTTAGTGGCACTAAAGTGCAATGTATCAGAGCAACAGATTTTGGGCAACAACATTTTGTCATGTATCAAGGAGGTTCTATATAAATCTACACAATATACAAAATGAACTAATCAATTTAACATTTTCTGCAGGAAAATGTTATATTCAGTGCAAGGCCAAGATCTGCAGTGTCTGCTTCAAGGAATTGTAAAACACACTCAATTTGAGTGCAATGATTGTAATTATTGTAAGAAAACAACAGCTATTAAAAGATCAAGTAATTTTTTTTTTTTTTTACAAATAGAGCGCAATGATTGTAGTTATGAAGTTTTACATTGGTATAATGCTATAAATGTGGGACCTTTATTATTTCTGTTCTTATGAATCCTAACTAGTTAAGATCCCTGGCTTCTTTTCTAAATTATCGAGGGACCAGCATCAATGAAATCACTCCAAAATTCCAGCCTCTCTAATGCAGTGTCTTGAGCAAAAATTGCAGTCTTAAATCCCTTAATATCATTAAAATCAACATTTACCATTGGCATGCCGACATCAAATTGGGTTTGTTTCCTATGTAGACACTTGAGTTATTCCCATTTTCATAACAAAACGAAGGCTCAAATTATTGTGAACTTCAATTCAGATTTGATACTTGATAATTTCAGTTCTCTAAAAGAGCGTAAGGTGCAATTTTAAATACTTAGTTATCGTATTTTTGTTTCTTTTTGTACTAGTGCCTACATGTTACCTTACTAATATATCAATCTTGACACATATTTATAAAGTTTGACAGATATACTTCTTATTATAGACATTTTATGTTGTAGAATACTTCATTTCTATTTTAGATTGTATTTACTATATTGAATAATTACAATTGCTAAAGGGTTCAAATCTAAAACATACAAGTACCTAAATTTTAGTTAGTAAGAAACAAATTTATGTTACCTATGCATGGGTACACCTTCATATCAGCTAATAACCAAAAAATCTCAGTATGACTAGGAACATCTGGATAGCAAACATCCTACGCAATAGAAACCACAGTGCAATTGAACATAAAAAACTACGAAGCTGATTGATTCTTTAAGAGGTAAACCACACTTTCAAGCTAGGCATTTCAGAGTTAGGAAAAGTAGTAACACCACTCTAAATTTTATTTCTTTCCATTTCTTTCCATTTTTCTCTCAGCAACAAAACAGAAATTGATTAAGTAATGTAAACTCTTAATCCAATTTCACGTGGATGAAGCATTTGCAGGCACATACCCAAATCCATATTGGCCATTATCAATTTCTAATTTTTCTCAATTAACACACACAAATAAACAAAAACGAAAAATCATACATTGGTCTTGATAATCTTCCTCCGAGCCAAGAACCTCGCCACCGGAGGTGTAAGAGCGATGGTAATTGGAACCCGAATCGGAAACAGAGCCTTGTTACACAGCACAGCAAGAGCCAGAGCCCCACCGCTCGAGGCCGTGAGCTCGGCCGTCCGATTCCGCTTCTTCACCTTCTCCTCGATCAGCACCGTCGAATCGGTCATCTCCTCCTCCCTCACAAACCCATCAGAGGATGAAGAAGTCTCAGGTTGTGGAGCTTGGTCCTTGCCGGTGACGCCACCCATGTGGAGTTTTTGGAGGAGGGACTCCACGTCGACGTTGCTGTTGATGGCGACGTAGAGGCCGGTGACGGAGGCAGCGGAGACCGAGAAGTGGACACCCATGGCCACCTTCCCGTACTTCTTTAGGAACTCGCGGAATCGCCCACTACCGCCTATGAATGCTGCCATTGTTGGGTCAAGAAATTGGGGGATAGGGTTTTTGTTGGGGTTTTGACCCTCTGAGCTTTGTTTTCTTGAGGAGAAATAAGGTGGACTTTACTGACCTGGATAAATTCAGATTATTTTAGATTATTTAGGTTCTTTTAGGTGTCAAATTTAAATTGATTTATATTTGATTTTATTGTTCACTTTACAGATATCGAAAAAAATAAGTTTTGAAATTATGTTTAAATGGTTTTAAAAAAATATTTGATTAGGTGATTATATTTAAAAATAATAAATTATTATATTAAATTAATTATAAAATATATATATATAAAATAATATATTTTTTTTTTTTAAAAAAAAAGCTGGGGTGGTTCGAAACCACCCAGGGGTGGCCGGACCATCGCCGGGGGGTGGCCGGACCACCCATCAAATTTTTTTTCCCTTTTTTTCATTTTTTTTTTTTAAAATAAAATATTAATTTTTATATTGTTTTTAAGTTGGTTGAAATAATTTGGGTTAAAGTTGAAAAAATTTGAGTTGTTGAAGATTATTGACTTTGTGAAAAATTAAAAAGAATTGAGTTAAATTAAAAAAACTAAACACACAAACAAGTCCTAAAATATCAAAGTTATTAATTTTGAAAATAATAATTGAGATTTAAGAAATTTTAATAATAAAATCTTTATGATTTAGAAAGAATCCTCAGCTAACTTATTTTATAATAAAAAGTAAGAAACAGTAGTTAGGTTAAAAAAAATTATTAATATAAATAACTTATAAATATAAGAGAAACTTCACTTATCCTCATATTTTAATATTTTTACAATCATATCTTTAAAGTTTAAAAAGTTGCAATATCGAATTTTTTTTTATATTTTAAAATTTGTAATGGCATAGAGCTGTGTTTTTAAATTTTAAAAGCTGAACCCACAGAAACAACACTCTTTTATAAATTTTGCTAAATGCTTAATTAAATTTTTAAAATTATATTATTATTAATTCTATTTAAAAATCATTATTTTAAACCGCACATTTTAAACCGTTAATGGGAGAACTTAGTCACGAGCTTGAGTTTCCAATGAATTATTTAAAATAGAAGATCCAATTCACTTCTTGATTTCTTCTTGGGGGCCCTGTTCACAAATTCGAAGTGAAAAATCCTAGTCCAAACGGGAGGATCCACCAGAGAAGAGAATCTATGTAAAACCCTCTCTCCTTATCGTCGAGGACCAGCACCCCCCAAAAAAATCAATTTCTGTGTTGCCAAGTAGGATAGATTATATGTATAAGAAACTTCGCCAAAAGTTAATACCATGTTTCTTTTGTGTGAAGTTTCTTCTACCATCATTTATGAACAGGTGTTTGATGTGTACATCCATCAATTGCTATAGGGCTGGAAACTCCAATCTCTATTAGCCATATGCTTAAACATTCAATTGATTGGTGGACCACTAGCTATGAAATTTATCTATAAGATAAGAGAAGAATAATGAAAGCAAAGAGAGAAAGAGAACATCTCCAAGAGGTTGGCTTAGGTCTAATTGTTTTGTCTTAATGGCATTCTTATTAGATTTAAGGTTCCAATCTTTTTGAATGCAAAAATAATTTTTTGGAGCCATGCTTGCTGACCGGTGAAGTTGGAGTCTTCTTCGATTCAGTGGACGTGGCGCTTTGTACGGGTTTGAGATTTGTCAGACAAAGGTGAATATGAAATGATCCTGCTTTGGAGGGATTCCCGTCATTAAAATTAATTTTTTTTTAAAAAAAAAAACTCACATATGAGCTCAAACTCTTGAACAAGTAAGGCCTAACATATAAAATTTTAATTGAATTGGCAGAAACAAAGTTCAAACTCAGAACTTTTACTATAATACTATATTAAATCACCACTTATCACAAAAGTTTAATCGTTTAAATTTTTGCCCGCTATCAAATTAGTTTGTTAGCCTGAGGAACAGATAATTCATGTCCAAGAAATTTGGGGTGCCCCCACTACTGCACCAGCTCCTTTACTTTCTAAAAAGATGCAAATTTGGGGCCTACTCGCGCATGCACAGTGTTTATTGTATAATATATAATACCATAGAAATGATTAATTTGTATCGAGTTGGATACACGTTACTCGTCCTGTGAATGATTATGAAATAAGCAAGCATTCAGACTGTGACCTGTACATTAATGGTCCAGAAGGCACAAGTAAAGATCTAGCTAGCTAGCCATCCCCACCATGACAGAAAAATGTCTTTATTGGCATTATTGCTATCATGTAATTTCATTGAAAAACCTCTGAAACCCCTTCATTTTTCTACAAGCTTACAGTACTTTCATGCAAACATTTAAAGCTATGGAAGAAACCATCTTCTCCAAATATTGCAGCTTCTTAATTATGATCCTTCTGGTCAACTTTTTGTTTCTGAAGGGTGCTGCTACTGGTTCTGCTACATCAGAGGTTTTTACAGTTGGTGATGAGGAAGAGTGGAATGATGGGAAGGACTTCGTCTCATGGTCACAGAAATACAATTTTAGCGTTGGTGATGTTCTTCGTATGTACATATATGTATACCTTCCCTTCTTTCTTGCTATGCCTTCCTTTCATATATAGTAATGTTGTTGTCGCGCGTTGTTTTTTTTTTTTTTTTGGTCTATTGTTGTCACGCGTTGTTGTTTTTGTTTTTTGTGGTTTTTTTTCGTTTTTAATTGAATTGGGGAGAGGGTTACAAGAGAGAATCCTTTCCTCAGCCCTCTTGATCCGAAAAGGAAAAAAAAGTGTGATTGCATGAGATCTTAAGAAAAACAACAAAAAACTGAAAAGAGAGGTAGACTCCTCAACAATAGACCCAAAACGAAGACATGCAACAGTATGAAATAGAACAAATAAGTGTCTATGTCTTCTCAATATGGTCATATATAACGGTAAAAGAAGCAAAAAGACATCTGAATCCCACTTGGAAACTGCAATAACCATCGGAAGGAGGCTGAAGTAATAAAAACACTCTTAAAGTCTGAATCAAAGACTCTGGAAGAGAGAGGCACCAATGCATATAGTAATGTTGTTTAATTTGGTTGATTTTCATGTTCTAAATGGACTCATATTGTGCAGGTTTTAAATATGTGAAGGGGCAACATAATGCTTATGAAGTCAGAGAAGCAACGTATCGATCATGTGATGCGAGCTCAGGAGTGTTGGCAAAGTATGAGAGTGGAGACGATCAAATCAAGCTGAGCCAAGCAAAAAAGTATTGGTTCATTTGCAATGTCCCCGGACATTGCCTTGGGGGAATGAGGTTTGGCATAGATGTTCAAGAAACAAATATTTCTGCATCAACCAGCTCGCAAATATTGGAGCCATCTCCACCACTCATCAGCTCCTGTAAAAGTCATGCACATCTAAGGTGGAGCATGGGATTTCACATCGTTGCATTTGGAATATTATTACCAAGAATATTGGATTTTTGAGGGAATTAAAATCGAGTCACATACTCACATTGGGTATATCTATCAATATTTTCCTCCCCTTTTACTCTAATGGGTAAGTAGCTTTTCTTTTAAGCTTTCTCTCTTTCGTTTGTCTAATTAGAAGAAAAGTAATGATGGGGTTTCCATTCTAAGCCAAGTAATATACACCCTATCTGATTAAACTAAAGAAAGGTTGAATGCCTCCTTAATTATTATTTTGAATCAAGTGATGATAATCATTCAATATGTTACGTGTACAATCCGGACAAGTGTTAATCATTTAATTAATTATCTATTCTTCTTCTTCTGTGCAATATATCTCTCTATAAATATATATGATGTATGTGGAAATTACTGATAGGAAAAACTGCCATATGTTTTTTCGTCTGTCGGGGTATATACATTTGTGCATGCTACTTGACAGTCTATGAGAAGGAGTGACACGTGGAATATTATTACGTAATAAGCTAATGTAGTAAGTGTTACGTGAACTGCTACATCAGTTAATAAATATAGTGATGCATATTTTAATGGTTGAGGAGTGCCTTTATCGGTTTATTAAGGATTTGTAGTAAAAACCATATAATCTTGGCTGGACTCTCTATAACCATGGGCTTCCAAAGAACGACAATATGCTCAAGAACACTATTGGATTGAAATCACACCATATGTAGAGTAATTGATTAATTTTTTTTTTAATTGAATAAGGGAAAAGGGTAATAAGGATGATCATTCCCACTCTTCATCAGAAAAGAAAAGTGAGTAAAAAATCCTAAAATTGAAAAAGGGTAGAGAGTTCCTCAACAACAGTCTAAAAAAAAAGTGCAGATATACAAACAAAAAGTCGAAAATGGGCCAAACAAAGGGCCAAATAATTTCTTAAACGTTAAAGATCGACTCCTTAAATTATGTCAAACATATGTCTATTACAATTAAAGCTTGTAGAAAGCGTCCACAGAAGGACATACGTAAGCTCTGTACGTAGGAGAAAGAAATATTTAACAAGTTGGAATTAGTACTGCTTTTCATTTGAAACGACTCGAGAAACGTAAACATATATATAGGTGC
Source organism: Betula pendula (assembly GCA_900184695.1). NCBI lineage: Eukaryota > Viridiplantae > Streptophyta > Magnoliopsida > Fagales > Betulaceae > Betula > Betula pendula. The sequence continues at coordinate 44,123 of FXXK01000659.1, forward strand.
TTAATTAATTAGTTATGAAGATGGTGTAAGTGGTGGTGGTAGGAACTCGCACAGTGGCTGTGCAGGTGGTGGTGGTTATGATGATACTCGGTGCTGCTGCAATTCTCCGGTGCTTTCGCCATCTCCGGCCACCCTCTCGATGGGTTTCGCGTTAGCTCAAGCAAGGAGTCCCTCACATGATCAGCTTGAACTATTTCACTATCTCTTTTCTGCTTACATAAAATATATACATATATTTAATTATTTAATCAAATACTATAACATTTATCTTTAGGTGTGGGTTTAAATGCACCATTTAATAAATGAGGCTCAACACATGTAATATATATTTAATTAAAATAATAGGTAAATTGTAGATGTCAGGGTTTGAACTCAAAACGACTATGTTAAATCCTAACTTATTTTACAAGTTTCAGCCGATAAAAAATCGTACATTTAAGGGAAAACTTTATTTATCACCGCTTATTTTTCATTACTTTTGCAATCATACCCTTAAACTTTAAAAAGTTACAATGTCAACCCTCCCATCCAAATTCAACCTGAAATTCTAAAAATACTTTTGTCTTTTTTGTTTTGGTTTTTAGTTTTTAATGATTAAATCTAAGTATTTTTGTAATTTTATAAACATCTTAAGGGTAGTTTGAGAATTTTAACGTTGAATTTAGACAGAATGATTGATATCACAAACTTCTAAAAGATGAAAATCCTAAATTGACATTTTATAAAGTTGAAGAATATGATTGTAAAAATGATAAAGATCAGGGTGGTAAATAAATTTTTTCCTCAATTTAATCAAACAAAACATATATACCTCCACTTTGAAAACATTAGACACAAGGCCTCTGAAGCTTGTCACATTTGCATTTGATACTTCCAGTCCCAGAGAGTTCAATGCCTCCATTAATCTCACAAATCCGCCAGGCTTGTGCTCGCAGAATACCTTCACAAAGAACTCATTCCCATCTATCTGAGCCACTTCCACTTGCACCTATAGTTGTCCCATTCTTTTTTGTCATGAAGAAATCAAAGAAAACAGATTTCCAAGAACAAAAGAATAGAAAAAGAAACATTAACTAGGTACCTCCATCATCTGCTGTGCCTTGTCATTAGTACTTTCTGACTCCTGATTTTGTTTCGAGACACTGCCATTGCCTCCCCCATGAATGCCAGTTGGAGCTTTTTGATCATGTTCACTTTTAGGCCCATTTTGGCTTAGAATTTCGGGTTGGACATGATGGTGGTTGCCACTACTGACTGTGTTTCTGCCTCCTTCATCATCTGAATGATCTTCAAGCTCATCTTGGAGTTCTTTGGCTTGCTTCTGCAACTCCTTCACAAATTCAATTGCATCCCCAAGGATAGAAGCCCTATCCAACTGAACATGCAGAGGCCGCATTAGATTTTTCACCAAATGCTATTTAGTACGAAGACTGCCATACAACTTAATGGTGTGACAGTGAAATCAGTCCTCAAATTAAGAGTAATGTTATTTAGTAGACTATTATACAACTGTCATGTAATAAGGATCAGCTTTTGGATTAGTAAGGGTTTGTAAAAAGAAAAATCAATGGCTGATTTTTACTGCCACGTCATTCTAATTGTATGGTAATTGTACAAGAGTCTACTAAATAACATTTATCTTAAATTAATAGTTAATTTTCTCTATCACGTCATTCCAGTTGAATATTAAAGCAAAGGGTAAAATATTTATTACCTTAGAAATCTTAGGAACCAGAGCCCGAAGGGCATAGAGCCTGTCGTTAAGCTTCTTTCTTCTCCTCCTTTCAGCAACAAGGTTTTTCGATTGAGGCCCCTTTCCAGTCCTACGCCTATACTTTGCATCATCTTCATCATCAAACTGATCACTGCAATCCGATATTGAATCTGTTTTTCCTGTACTCTCGTGCTTGATTGAATCCTTATCATTTCCGACCTGCTGCTCCTTGTTTAACGATGGCTCCATAAACTGCATATGCATGTTAGGTGAACTGCTCACCATGTCCATCTGATCTGGGTGCTGATGATCATTCTCAGTGGAAGATTTAAATGGGTTGATTGGTTTGTCAGAAATGAATGAATTGTTTGATACTTCATAATACATGTCGTTCTTAGCTCTGTCTTCAGAAGTGTAATTAAATTGCTGGAGGAAATTCATTGGAGAATCACATAAGCGAATTCGGTCAACAGAGATGTCGTATGGTAGATTAAGATTTTCTAATGGTGTTGGGGGTGAAACTGGTAGCTGGAAATGGTTGTTGGGATCCTTTTGATCATTTATACTAACATTGAAGCTTGTGTCCATGATGCTTGCGTTGATGAGGGCCTCCTGATCCATTGAAATGTTGCATTGGGCTGTGATAAGATCAATCACATTCTGATCTTCAGCAACCTGTAGTAGTTGAAATTAGTTTACATATATATACTTTCTTAATATGATAGTGATCATGAAAATATCATTTCCTTTAAATCATAAACAAAGAAAAGTTCATACTCAAGAAATTTAAGGAACATCATACTTGTTTATTAGCAAACAGCTCAACAACTCCTCCTGCCAATGGAATCAAAACTCTAGTACCAACAGTTTCCTGCAAATTAATGTGAAGAGGACAATGACTAACTCATAATTATGAACTGGGGTCTTTTTCTTTTCTATTTTTCTTGGGGGTGAGAATACTTGTTAAATTACCACTAGTCTCAAAAATTTAAACTGATAAAAAAAAAAAATTAATCATTTAATGAATACTTTAACGATACTCACATGTTCTATTGTAATACTTGAGAAGTTTAACCAACTGGGTTGGTTTGATATCAAGGTCTGTGCATAAATTCTGTTCAAGGTCACACCCTTAATTAGACTAAAAACACTTTGAATTGTGGGAAAAAAAAAGGAGTTTGAAATAATAATAAATATTTGGCTGATAAATAAATGAACGACAACATAATATATACCCAGAATCAAGGGGCACGGAAGAAGGCAGTTGAGCTAGAAGGTCACAGGATTTGGTTCTTGGATGCTGAAACATGGTGTCCCTGCATGGAAGGACAGGAGAGACAGGAAAAAGAAGTTCTCCAGCATTTTGGGTGTCATCAGTACTCCCAGCACAACAACAGTCAATCCACTCAATAAACCTGAAACAAATTATAGAAGTCAAAGAGAGAGAGAGAGTAAGAGATAATTAGGAAGTTTCTCTTCACCTTTGGTCTTCACTCAATTTCCACAGAACACAAATATCCCAACCTTTCAAACCAACAAAGGCTCTTAGCCTCTCCATTAAGTTTTGCATGATGAAGTTCATGTTTCCTGCAATAGTTTAAACAGAACAAGTTGAAAAATGGAATTGCAAATGCTAATAGAATCTTCAGAAACACAAAAAAAAAAAATCCTAATAGATTCCCAGTATCTGAGATAGCATGTCAGCAAATTATAAAAAAGGTGACAAAAAAATTAATCAGAAAGCTTTTTGTGGTATGTTTGTGTTTGACATTGTGTAAAAGTATATAACAGAATGAAACAATTTAAGAGTGACAGAGAGAGTGAGAGAGAGACCTGGCAGAAAACAGTGGCTCCTCTTACTTCCAAGACCTGATCTTTTTACCGAACAAAGAAAGAAAAGCAAAAGAAGAATGCAAGAAGCTACAAAAGAGAAGCAGAAAAGACAAAAGCAGAGATCCATACAAACTTCAGTTGATAGCAATAGTTAACTGCAGCATCATCCGAGCTTAGAAAACACCCACCTCATCCCAAAACACCCATCTCAGCAAACTTAAAAGCAACAGAGAATGTTATCTTCTTTTGGAGTTTTTGCATGAAGAAGAAACAAAGAATACAACAATCAACCAACCCTTATTTTGGTTTCTTTATATATACATTTTTTTTTGTTTCTTTTATATATATATATATTTGGATATTGGCTGTTACATTGGTAGGTAAACTGCAGCCCATGCATGAGAGAGATTTTTATCTTATTTTATTTTATTTTCAATTTTTTGTCAAGGAAGAGAACCGACTTGATAGGATCGATTAACTATATTTACCCTTATATTCCGGTGTTTCAATATTTTTGCATCGTCACTTTCGTAATTTAAAACAACAAAAATACTTTTCATAAGATAAAAAAATGAAAAAAAATAAACATATTTTCTTTAAATTAACATTCAATTTGTAACGTCCCCTCAAACTATAGACTACATCAATGTTCCTCAAACTATCAACATTTTGCGTATCCCTTTCGTCCCGCAAAAAGACAAAATTGACTTTAAAATTTTCTTAATAAGACAAAATCACTCATATAAATTAATTTGAAAAAAATAAATAATTAAATAAACTAAAAAGTAAATAAATAAATAAGGTGAAAAAGGGGCGGCTCGACCGAATGCTCTTCTAGTTACATTTTAAAAATAATAATAATAATAATTTTATTAAGAGTATTTTTGCCTTTTGAGGGTATATTATAAATTTTTTGTTGTTTGGACAAACATTAAAACATTTAAAATATTGCAAAAATAATGATAATTAAAGAGAATTAGATATAGTTTTTCTAAAGAAATAATAGAGAATACGTGAGTTGGTAATGATGGGATCAGGGGCATATTGCATGACCTAAGTTTACGTACAAAACTCTAACTACCTTACTCAGTCTTTCATTCGTTTTAGTCAGTCTATTCTCTCATGTTTCAACTACTCTACACCTTCGAGGGAAAAAAAAATTAAAAAAATAAAAATAAAAATATAAGCTATACGTCAGCAATTCCTTAGAGACAAAGGAAGGATTTTGGGGCTAGCTAGGTTGTCCCCCGTTCTGATGAAAAATTAAGTAATAATTTTTCTAAGGGTCTTTTTAGAATTTTTTTTTTATTTTTTTAATCAAATTAGGGCCCACCTCTTAATGAAAGGTGAGCCTCAATTTAATTAAAAAAATCAAAAAAAATTTTAAAAAAATCTTTAGAAAGACCTCTAGAAGAGTGATGCTACACGTCCGTCTTTGACGGACGTGTAGCGTCCGTTTCCTTACCAAATTTTTTTTTTTTCATCCATCGGCATGCCTTTACTTTTGTGAGGGCATGCGGACGCCAGACTTTGGACGTCTGGCTTTATTCCCTCTAGAAGGTACTATAACAAATCCTTTTTTTTACACCTAAGCCTAAAAAGCTAGATGAGGTTAACTTTTCATCATCAATCTCCTTGCCTATCAACCACCATTAATTGTGGATATATAAGATTTGTTTTACACTCCTAATAGGATGGCTTACTCTAAACTAGACTTGGGAATCTACCCTGGCCTAAAATATACTTGATAGGATATTTTCTAAGTTCAAAGAAAGATCCAAGTTTCTAGTACTTTCTATTGCGTATTACGTACGTATAGTTGATTTATCCGGTGTTTTGCCATGATCTTTAATAAAATATTAATTAAATGGACCATACTTTTTTTTCTTCTACGCAAATGGAGCCCCCTTATTAAGAGGGTTTGACATTCAATGTGGTGTAGTGGGTCGTAGAATTCATAAATATAAATATCAAAACTCTTCCTCAAGACCGAAAGAATTCAAGGTTTTGAGGGAAAATAGAAAGGAAAAAAAACCACCTTGGAGACTTTCTTATTGAAAAACCGAGACGAACAATATTAACCGGCAGCAAAGCCGTCCTTGTTATGCTTATATAAAAACTAGGGTAGCAACCCTTCAAAAAAAAAAAAAAGACAAAAATACTCTGTTGCAACTCAGTCGACCGAGTTACAATTTTGATCAATCAAGCTGCTTTTTATTTTGGAAAGAAAATCCTAATTAGCCATCCTCGGTCGATCGAGGATCAACCGAGCCATCCACAAAGTGTCTCGAGTTTTTGTATAGAAACTTGATGCAGCATCATCGGTCGATTCAGCATCTACTGAGGGATCCATCAATTGAGCTTCTTGAAACAAATTTTTGTATTTCTCTTGATGACGCACTTTGACCTAGCAAACGTTGAAATTTAAAAATATTCATATAATATGAATTTGTAACCCTTTGAACAATCTTTCAAACACCACTAAGATTATCTTCATCAAATATTAAAATCTCAATATATAACCGATTTAGTAAGAGTGGTCTTCACATAAATTGCCCAGCATCATTTGAGTAAAGATGATATTAATTAAATTGTTAGATTCATTATTTTTTGTGTAATTAAACTTTTAGGATAAATGTTGGTTTAATACTATGTCATACCAAAGTTCTTGAGTTTAAACTTTGTCTCTGTAATTCACGTTCTACTTAAATTATTAAAAAAAAGCTCATATACCACCTTTAAACTATCACTTAATTAACAATATCCTCTTAAACTTTAGATTGCCACACTCTCTTCCCAAAACTAACAAAAATTGTCAATGTCCGCCCTTCTCCAAAGCCAGTAAAAAGACAAAAATAAGCCTCAAAATTTTTTAATAGGACAAAAGTATCCCTATTAATTTGGAAGAAAAAAAAAAACCTAAATTTGCCCTGTTCGTGAGGAATAGGCAAACGATCACATCCCCTGTTTCTAACCAGCAAATCTATACAAAACAAATCAACCAACAACTATACAAGTATTCTATTTCTCCAGCTACTACATGACAGCATATAATAAATATTCGAAATTTTCCTTTAGCAATGATTCTTGATCTTATTTGCCCATTTGATCTGCAGGTAACCTTCTCCTCTGCCCGCAGATGATTCCAATGCCTTATGTTCCAAAAATAGCTTCCATTGTGCTACTCTTTAGTTCCAACAGACTATGTATTTTTCGTTCTCTATGTTTCGAAGTATTCGCAGCCATCTCCTTCGTGGATCTCCACAACTTTCCATTTTGGTAAGCCAATATAATAAAATGGTCCTGGAATAAAAAGTTGCAGAGCCTCTAAAATGATCAGAGGAATGAGGAAGTGGGATTGGAAGTGAAGAGGGATGGAAAGAAGTAGGAGCAAGGTCATCAGCTTCCATTTCAATGAGAATAAAATAGTCAAAGGGGCGGCTCATGCTTGATTGGAATTAGCTATAAACTTATTTTTTGTTAATTCTTATAAATCAGTCTAATAAAGTAATATGTGTCCCTTAACATGTGAAAAATACATATTTTTTTAAGAAAAAACTTTAGAAAACCCTCCTGAACTTTCACGCATTTTGAAATGACACCCAAAGTTTAAAAACTCTTATTTTAGTATATCTATATTTCAATTTTTTTTTTAATTTCACCCGCGTTAGGATTTTTTGTTAAATCTTGACCAACAACTAAATCCTTACAATTTTTATTTTTCTTAAAAAAAAAAAAAGGGTATTTTGAAAATTTTGATAAAATACAAATGGATTGGGAAAATTGAAAGAAAAAAAAAAAGTTCAATATCTTAAATTGAGAGTTTTTTTTTTAACTTTTGAAGGTTATTTCAAAACGTGTTGAACTTCAGAAGGGTTTTTTGAATTTTTTTTTTTTAATAACATGTGTTTTTCACATGAATTTTTAATAGCATGTATTTTTTACATATTTTTTTAATAACATGTGCTTCTTACATATTTTTTAATAGCATTAAAAAGATAATAGAGACTTCTCACATTCTTTATAAATATATATCATTTTATTAAATTGATTTGTATGAATTGTGTAACTAATTTCTGTCCACTCAAGTTGCACTTGAGTACAAATTTGAGCTAATGGAGCTAAAAGCCTAACAATACTAAATTACATTCTTGCTTCATAGAATGGGCCTACTTTAGCACTAACTCTCTCTCCCTCTCTCTCTCTCTCCCTGGCCAACTTATTTATAATTTACCTAATATTTCATTCTCTTTTCAAATTAAACAAGATTATAATCATAGGATTCCCATAAGATCGCCATGAGATCTCATTTAAATAATAACACAGCATGATATTCAATATACTCATAATTAAATACACCCACTTCATCATGTGTACAACAAAGAATGACCCACTCTCCAACAAGCACAGCTAAAGCCTAAAACATTCGATCCTAACTAATTTTATCACACAAATGGATCCCATTAGCACACCACAATCCTAATTAATTCAAGTGAATCCTTTACATTAAACTCAGTCCATTTTTACTTGTTATCAACCAACAAAATACATACCCCCCCCCCCCCCCTCACCTTTTTCCCCATTCAATTAGACAAAAAAATAAAATAAAATAAAAAACCCCAACAAAATAGGAATCTCCTCTATTTTATTATTAGAATTTAAAATTAATGTATCTAACGATGCAAAAAATGTTAATGTTTGTACTTTTTTCTTTAAAAAAAAATTAAACAGTGTAGCATTATTATTGACACCGTTAGATACACCAACTTTAAATTCAAATTATGTCATTTCAAATGAAATGGAGAGGGACCTTGTCCACAAAATAGCCCTTAAATTCCTAAATAGAATCCTCTTTATTTAATTTGAAATGAAGATGAATTATTTCAGGGCCAGAATTTAAGGTTGTTGTATTTAACAGTATAAATGATGCCACATCATTTAAATTTTTTAAATGACATGCTAACATATTTAAAACATAACTTTTTTTATACTGTTGAATACAATAATATTAAATCATGACCATGAAATAACTACTTGAAATGGAGATGACCCTTGCCTAGCTACAATGAATTATTCAATTCTATTCTTCTTCTTCTTCTTTTTTTTAATTATTCAATTAGCAAACATTATTTTTATTTCACAGTTAAAATTTTGTTTTGTTACATCTTATAATATATAATGTCATGTCAATTAAAAATATTATTTAACTACATATAGACTATTAAATCTATAAAATTTAATCAACACGGATGGTCATATTGTGTGCACATTTTGACTGAAAGAGCTCAAAACTTTATGCAAAGATCAATTAAAATTATTAAAAAAACATCTTTTCATAAACAACACATACCACATGGATCTCTAAAATCTTAAATTAATCCATAATATAATATTGAAGACAGGACTAACTTTGCCTTTCAAAAAAAAAAAAAACTTTGCCTTTCACGTGTTTGAATGGGATCCAGCTTTGTCATTGTCGGCCCAAAACAAAGTGGGAGGGGAATATCCTCGGCCGCAATTGAAAGCCACAAAATCGGGTCGTGCTACAGACGGAAGTGTAGCATCCGTTTTTAGAACAAAATTTATTTTTCTTTTTTTTTTTCACTTGTGGGGATTTTCGGACGCTGACGTCCGTTCCAGCTCTATCCCACAAAATCTGGTCCCATTTCTGCGGATTTTCTTCTATTAACAAGACGTCATGAATGATGAATTGCAATTCCAAAAGAGAGAAAATGAATGATGAAGTGCAGAGGTGTCGCTCGTACACGGCTAGCATGTAATTATCAATTTGAAATTCAAACCTTGAGAAAATATTGTCCACAAAACTAACTCCTTTAAAGCCTTTTGTTCGTCAATATTCACCAACCTTCTAGAAAGGTCATTTTCGTAGTCAATAAAGCAAGGACGTCAAAAACATGGAAAACTCGCTTCTGCTGCTTGCCAAGAAAATGGAAAACTTATAGCAAACAAGAAAATTCACTTCTGAAAGTACCCATCTGATTTAAAGGTTTCTCTCTCTCTCTCTCTCTCTCTACATATCAAGTTCTGTGATTTTGTTGTGCTTGTTTGATGCTCTGTATGTCTTTTTTTTTCTTTTTGTCTTTTTTTCTTTTTTCTTTTTGAGCTTTGGTTCAGCTATAAGTTTCATGGGTTATCCAAATTCTTGTTTTTTTTTGGGGTTTTTTTGGGTTAAAAGTCTACTTCAAATTTGTTGGGTTGAGTTATTGGTGCTCTGTCAATAATCTTTTGCCCTTTGCGATTTTTGAGCTAAACTAAGTTTGTGGGTTTAATTTGTGAAGAAAAAAAGGTTGGTAGTTGATATATGGGTCTAAATTGGTGTAGCTTCTCCTACGTTTGTTTGGTTGCTGAGAAAAGGTGGGAAAGGAAATTAACTGAAATTTTTCTGAAACATTATGTGCTAAATTTTTTTGGGTTGAAAACTAACTCGAGCTAAATCAACTGGTCGAATCGAGCTGAGTTGATCGGTGGTTTTGGTTTTCCTGCGTACCTAACAATGAAAAGTTAAATGACTAGAGTTTGATCGGTTCTTTTCTAGTTCTCAGCAAACGTGCAGAGCTTTAAGGAAATTCTGGTATTTCTGGGTGTCAATTTTTCAATTTCTAGAACAGGTTTTTTTTTTTCCTTTCAAATCATGAACTTTATCAGTGTTATTTTGCTGACCGATATTGGTGAGTATTGTCAAAAAATTCCGAGTATGTTGGCTTGTGATCGAATTTGTTTGTGATTTTCTTGAAATCTATGAGGAATTAAGTTGAATCTGAAAAGTGAATGCTCATGTTTTTATGTTTAGATGCTGTTTTTTAAGTTGTGCTGATCGATGTTGTTAACTTTTACATCATTTTTGACAATTTAGAAGGAATTGAATCGAAAGTGAAGATAAGAAGCCAAGTTTTCAGTATGCTTTCAATTGCAAAAATGGAAGGAAAATAAGAAATTAGAAAAGTTTCGAACTTTCTGTTTCATTGGGTGGTAAAATTTCTTGAAATTAGCTGGTCTTTTACTCCTATTTTGGGTTTGCAGGGCTACAGGTGGGCTAAACAAAAAGATGGCTGAGAAAAAACAAGTACTCCCAGATTGTCCTAATGCATTAAATCCCTACCACGAATGCACTCAATCTTGCCTCAAAAAGATTTCTCATGGCCAAACAGGCAAGGATAAGAAGAAATCAGGTAATTGTTTAAACCAAATTTGCGTCGAGTAATGCAGAATTATCTTCTGTACCTTTGCATCTGCAGCTTTGGTAAGCTTCACTGATGCCATACCTAGGATTTAAGTTATCCTTGGGAATTGATTAAATTTAATTTAGCAAACTTAAGCTTAATCTGGTATGAGAATTACTAAACCAATATTTACCAAAAAAAAGTACAAAACCAACTAAATCATTTGCAGTCTCATTTCTTATCTTTTGAGCTAGTGCAATCTTCCTAATTTTAAATTCATGAATTATATTGTAATATGACTATTTGGGTTGGGGGTGGGGGGGGTTGTGTTGTCGTGGGTTGACTTTTCAGGTGACGATTAGTAATAGTTTAACATGGTTGGATACAGTTGGGTTTTCTTGACCACTTTTTATAATAGGTGGAAACTTTGGATTGTTTTTGTCTTTATTTTTCCTTTTTTTTTTATTTTGAGATGACGGCAGTAGAAAAATAAGAAAGCACCCAGCTCGACCTAAGGCATCTAATCCTTACCATGATTGTGATGAATTTTGCCTCAAAAGAGTTGCTGGAGCTGAGGTGCAGAGGGATAAGGAGGAAACAAGTTTTTTTCGCATGTCTTAGAGCACTAGTAGCAACTTCTCTAAATCTTATTCTCTTCCCTAAATGTTGGGAAAATTCATAAAAATCAATGTGCAATAGACTCCTTTGATGTTTCCTAAACTAAGGGAACACCAAGGAAACCAAAAGTAGTATCTTAAATCTAGGATAGCACTTTTGCTTCTCTTAACATCATTTTAATATAAAAAAACTCTCTCTTTTCTCTTTCAATACTCTTATCATTTATTTAAAACAAAGTAAAAATACAAAATCAGCCCCTTTGATTGATCTAAATTACAAATCATTTTCTGTACTATCAAAATGAACTCAGAGGTCCATTTAGTATACCAAAAAAATAATTTAGTCCCTGGAGTCAAATTCTGTTAAAATATTTGATAGATACCGTTAAGTGTCATGTTAGCACTAATAAAATCACGATATGTGTCATTCTTAATAAAAAATTAAAATTAAAAACATAAATCTATTAAACTAAAATATAATTTTTTTTTTTACAAAAAAATAAAAAATAAAAGGGATGGGCTAGAGGTGGTCGGGGATGGAGGTAGTGGAACCACCCCAACGCCATGAAGGTAGTTCAACCACCCCCTCTGAGCATATTTAGGGGTGGCCGAACCATCTCATGGCCATTGGACGTAGAAGCACCTCCAAATGGCCAAAAAAATAATAATGGAAAGCCACCTCTGGATGGCCTAGAGGTGGCCGAACCACCCCATGGCCATTGGGGGTGGCCAAACCACCTCCAAATGGCCAAATAAGGGTGGTTGAAACCACTCCGTTGCCATTTGGGAGTGGTTCAACTACCCCTAGATATGTTCAAAGGGGATGGTCGAACCATCTCCATGGCCATTAAGGGTGGTCGACCACCTTTTTTTTTCTTAATATTTTAATATTGGGTTTTTTAATTATTTTTTATTGTAAGTGACACGTATCACAATATGATTGGTATTGATGTGGGACATTAACATATTCTCTCAACTTTTTTAATAGCATGGACCTATATGTGCTTTTTTTTTTTTGCTTACTCTGGAGAGTGTTTAGTTACTTTTTAAATCTCAAGACCAATTTAGCAATTTTTCCATAATATTAAGGACCCACCGGAGAAACAAATAAAGGAGGAAAAGCATTGAGAAGATGGAATTATCTTAGCAAAAAATCCACTCGCTTGTTGGGTGGTCTATGAATCAAGGAGGACTACGGAAACAACTTGATGTATTTCATGAGCCTTATGAGCAGTTTAATGAAGATCAAGTCCAATCGGAAGTTCCCCTGTAAACTACCATCCATGTGTCATTTATCCCTATAAAATTTAACTTACCGCAACTCGGATCCTATTTTGAAGTTTCAAATCATATTTTAACTGTGGGGTAATTTGGTCGTTTCATATGCTTTCGTATCCAACTTAACGGCTGATTTGGACGGAGGGTTAACTATGGGGTAATTAGTCATTTCATATGCTTTTCCATCCAACTTAACGGCTGATTTGAACGGAGGAGGCAATCTGACACTGAAACTTCAAAATAGGATCTAAGTTGCATTGAGTTAAAGTTTAAGGGGGTAATTTAGTCGTTTCATATGCTTTTCCTCATTGCCACCCTTTCTTCTTTTCTCTCTTAGACTTCTTTTATTGCAGACAAAACTTCTTTTTCCGAAGACAAAACGATAATATTTTCTTTTGATAACCTTAAAAATGAAATTGGTCTAATAGATCCAAGTGATTTAGTGTCAGTTATGCCACCTTCTCTTCTTTTATTGTATTTGGAATCAAAGAAATAGCTATAGAATTCAAATTTTCACACATCGAGAGGTAATGTGTTATGATTCTAAGTGTTCCATATGACTTAAATACAATCTTAATTATGGGTATATAAGCTTTTGGGCACCATCTCCTGACAATTTGGTTTTCAAGAGTGAGTTCTACTCGATATTTGTATCATTTGGTATTAAAGTCAACCACCACATTGAGTATAGGATCGGACGCAACTAGTCGAGTATGGACCCAATTGGGTTGTGACTTTATGGTTGAGTCAAGGAGGGAGCGGCCTATAGGTTAGATTAAAATATCTTGATATTATATATTGGTATAAAATATCTTGGTATTATGTATTGGTATAGTTTTAAGTCATTGAATACTGTTAGGTAAGTGGAGCCACAAAGAAATAAAAGACTACCATCGTGTCAGTGTCAATAAAGTAGGCCGCTATAAACTTCGGCTGCAAAGCGTGATAGTATGTAAAGATCCTAAGTGTCTCTAATGGCTTAAGCACAATCTTAACCATGTGTATATAAGCCATTAAGCACTTGCAAGCTGGTTTTCAATGGTGAGTGTTACTAGAGGTTTGCAACATAGTGGTATCCAAGGTCATTCATTAAGAACTATTAGGGAGGAGGAGACCATGATGAGGTATGATACTGTAACTCTTTTGATTCACCAGTCCATGATATTTATGCAACATTTACTTGTCCTCTAAAACCCTACTATATTGCAGAATTGTGATTAGGAGTCTGCCTTGCTAATTTGAATATGCCATTGGACAGGGAATCTAGAGATACTAACTTGAGTTGTTCATCCCTTCTCACACAGTGCATCCACATCTACATGATATGATAATTGGTTCCTAAATACATTTCTTTGTAATTGCAGGCTCCGTCCTCCTTGATGTTTCCAGAAGTTTTGGCAGGAGAAAGAAGGAAGGTTCCCGGCCAAATTCCCCACAAGTGCATGACAAATTACCTTCTCCAAACGCAGTATACCCTTCTGGTTTTGATACTAAGAAAAAGGTGGAAGTAGAAAATGGTGAGGATTATCCTCATATTCATGCTAAAGAAACTTATGCCCAATATCCTTTTCTCAACAAGGGCCTAGTCCAATCCTCTCAATCAGTGCCTACGTCTGGAATTCTTACACCGGTGCATATTCTGTCTCTCTCTCTCTCTCTCATGTACACGAATGTTCTTTGTTTGCTTCTTTTCCCTTTTGAGGGGATGATTAGCACACATCGCACATGTTATCAATCCCCTGTTTTTTTTATCCATTTGACTCGTCTCTCATGGTGACAGCCCGACAGTTCTGCAGACACTCTGAAGATAAATGGTACCCACATCTCTGGAAAAACACCAAACAATCAGGAAGAGGATGAAAAGCTCCATGCTTCACATAACGGTGTTCCTAATCCTATTCTTAATGACATGGGACAACATGGTGCTGCTTCAGCTACTGAGTCCATGAGCTTTAGTTTCTCTGGTATTACCAATGCTTTGGAAGGCAGCGATGATGACGATGAGATCCAATCTGTAATTTCCGATTCCTGCGTCTCCGTTGGAAAATATCATGTAAAAGAAAGTTTAGCTTCCATTCTGCAGTCTATCTTCGACAAGTATGGAGACATAGCTGCAAGCTGCCAGTTAGAATCAATGTCCTTGCGCTCTTATTATCTAGAGTGCGTGTGCACTGTGGTTAAGGAGCTACAATCCAGTTCAGTTATACATCTGACCAAGCCCAAAATCAAAGAACTGTTAGCTATTCTTAAGGATGTAGAATCTTCTCAAATTGATGTCAGCTGGCTGCGAGGCATAATCAATGAGATCACAAAAGATATTGAACTCATCAGCCAGCACCGAGCTGTTGAGTCAGCAAAGTCAACCTGCGACAGTGAGTTGGAAGCAAAAAGGAAAGAACTAGCATCTCAAATGGAAGATCTGTCTCTTAAAGAAAAAGAGCTTGCCATTGCCAAGAAACAAGTAGCTAAAACCAGAGCTCGGTTGAGTGAGCTTGAGCTCAAAGCTTCCCAGTTGAGTGAGACTATTTTTTCTATCAGGTCCAAGGTCGAAAATTTTCAGGGCAGATCCTTATTAGATGAACTCTTGTGATGCAACGGGTGAACAACCAAAAGGTCTCATTTATTTGCATGTTGTAATACAATCAATATATTTGCAATAGAACACCATAAACTAGGACCATCATATATTTGCATGTTGTAATACGATATGAAATAAATGGATTTGAGGCATAAATGACCAAGTATCATTTCTTCTCATTATACACTGTAATCTTAATCGATGTAGAATACTTCAAGATCATCTTAAGATCGTAACATATTTGCATTTCTCATCTTTTTTCCCTTTCTTATGTTTATTGCTTCCCAACTACATTATGGCAATCACATCCCCTCAATTTTCAATTTTTCTAATCACAGTAAGCAGCAGTACTCAATTGTTTTGATCAAGCACTTATATTTCACTCTCATTGGCTTCCTCAATGGAATCATCCATTGATAAGTGAAGTTATTCAAGTGAAATTAAGTAAATTGTAGATATAGGATTTGAACTCAAGATTTGTGTTTTTATATTATATTAAATTATTACTTATTTTAAAAGTTTTAAGGCGACAATTAAAAATGAGGTGGGGAAGTATAATTAAGAAAGGACCTTTTCTTTTCATATTTGGTACATGGGAGGATTTCATGCCATATGTGCAGAGGCAGAGCTGTGTGCAAGGGTGGGGGTCCATGACAACCCCAAAGTTTTGTAGAAGATGAAAAACAGCCGTGTAACTTTTTTTTTTCTTTTTTCTTTTATAAGCACCAGACCCCAAACATAATTTCTTCGTCCCCAATGACATAGATTGCAGCCTCAAGTCAAATCTTCTTCAATGTTAAAGTGTAATTACAGTCGGGTTTTAAAAGTGGACCGGTGGTGTGGACGTCAAATTCTCTTGAATTTGCTATTTTTCTTGGTAAAAAGAGATTTGTGTATGGGTATGGGCATTGTGCATATAAATGCGATTTTGTCTCCCTCCTTATAATTCTAATGCCATTAAAAGTGGACAGAGATTCATAATTTTGTTGGCTTACACTGCCTAAATTCAAACTTGTAGCGTACTTACTCCACCTATCTTTACACCTTCTTGCTTTTGGCACACATAATTTTTTTAAAAGAAAAAAATTAAAGGAAGCAGATGCTACTGATCTTAGTTATTAAGGTTACTTAGCTTTTGTTTGTACACAACTATTAATTGGTCGGAAAATACTTTTTATGTATTGTAGCAGATTTGTATCATATGAATTTGTCCGCTTTTATTTTACATACACGCGCGCACATATAGAGAACTTAGAACTATATGTATTTATGCATTTATTTATTCACTTAAGTTCGGACCCTTCAAAAATTCATAATTCCGCCCTGCATACATATGTGATTGTATAATCACGCTATAGCCTTCTTAAATCTGACCCTTTAATCCTTTGGGTAAGTTAAACTCCCTACATCACATTGTTACTATTTGAGAACGAAGTCAAGTCTTTTCTCTTTTTTTTTTTGTAAGAAGAACGTAGTCAACAAGTCAATTTCACAACAAATGTTTTGCTTGTTGCTTGGTCACTATCGAAGGTGATTAAATTATCGCTTATCCTAAATCGATAGAAATTTAGACTTAATTATTTAAATTCCAAACCCTAATGGAGGGGGACAATGCAAAAAAAAAAAAAAAAAAAAAGTTGAATACCTCAAATTGAGAGTTCTTGAATTTTGTAGAGTAATTAAAAAATAAAATAAAAAATAAAAAGCTCTTAGAAAGATCCAAAATAGTTGTACCTAATAAGTAATTTTAGAAGTCTTTTTTATGTCCCTCTAAAAATGAGGTATCTTTTAAAATTATAATTTGATCAAAATTTAATATTAATCAATCATAAGTTCAATTATAATTTTAAAAGCTACATTATTTTTAGAGTGGTGATATACATAAGCTTGGGCTGATTGAACAGTAAATCAATCCAGGCTTTTCCTTTGTTTTTTTATGGGTCCACAATCAAATTTCAGAATTTTTTTTTTTAATCTCAGATAGCGTGGGCTGATTTACTGTTTAATCAGTCCAGGCTTTTCTTTATCATTACTCTTATTTTTGGATGGACATATAAGAGGAACACAAATACTCACCCAAATTAGACCTAGAACCCGACCCGAGGGCCCAACTCGTAGTGTTCTATGTTCAAGTTTCACCGACTATACTATACAAGCCCAGTATTTTGTAGTAATTACAACAATTCCATAGACGTTCCTCTAATTCGCGATTTTCACTCCCATCCCCAATCTTCATTCCTCTTTTCCAAAACAAAACCACCAGAGAGCGCCCTCTGCAACCGAAGCAAATATCCTTCACAGGTTCGTCTCTTTCATCTTTGTGCAATCGATGCAATTTCTCTGTTGAGATTTAAGTTGGTTTTCTAGGGTTGGGTTTGGGTTTTTGTTTTTTATGCTTGTTTGGTCACTGGGAAAAGACTGGAAATAAAGGGGGAAAACAAAGTTTCTATCTTTCTGTTTCTTTTAGGTTATATAATTGAATAAGATAATCAGCTCAAATGTCTTACATGCTTATTTGATTGTTTCTTTGTTTGCCTGGGGTATTGGAAAGCGGAGTTTTGTAGAACTTCGAATCTTCTCGCTCTTCTTTCCCTTGGTTTTCCCGGGAACGGAACACAGGATTATCGAAATCGTTCGGATCTTTGTGTGATTTCGACTATATGGTTGTTACTCAACAGAGCCTTATAGTATTTATAGTAAAAACACACGCACATATGTAGTTATATATGCAGTAATTGGAACTCCCTTTGTAATTCAAGATTGACTTTTAGAAATAATAAAAACTAAGTATTTGAAACCTTGCGTCATGGTCAATTTTCGACTTACAATGTTAATTGGTTAGGAAATAGTTCTTCTATGTAGTGGGTTTTGGTTACCCGAATGGGAATAAAGATTTAATTATTGAACTGTATTGTTCAGGTAACTGAAGTGGTGTAGTAGGAGGTGAGATTAAGATAAAGATGACTGATGAAAGAGGAGTGCACCGGGATTGCAGGAATGCATCGAATCCTTACCATGAATGCAGTGAATACTGCTTCAAAATCATTGCTGAATCCAAGGCTTGGATGGATCAAAAGGAATCAGGTCATCTATATCCTCTTTATTTTTCTATCTTGATTGTTAACTAACTCTAATCGTTATGAGCTTAAACATTATGATATTTGTCTCACTGTTTCCAGATTTCGTCTCTGATTATCCATAACTAGGGGTTAAAGCTTGCTTGAGTTTTCAGCGCTACCTTTGTTATAGGGGTTAAATCTTCCTTGAGTTTTCAGTGCTACCTTTGTTATAGTTTAGTTTTTGAGGTTTGCCATAGGGAACCTGTCAACGCTTTCTTGGACCTTGCAGCCCAGTGTTGTTTCAAAAATTAGGTATACTTTTGTCTTCACAATCTTTAAGGGCTATGCTGATTGCATGATCTGATCCTTGTGGGAGCCATTCTTTGGAACATTAGAAGTGTCTAAATTTTTATCATCATCCAACGCAGATTAGGGATTTATATTAGTGACCTATTCTGTTAATATTTCTATATTTTTCTTTTTATCTAGACCTCTGCCCTGCTTAGCCAATAACATTGTCTAATTCGTTAATATATGCACAGTTGGGTTTTTATATGGATATTTGAGTATGATATGTCATTTGCAAGATTCTAGGTTTTTTACCATAATGTATTGCTATATTGCATGTAGTTTTACTTCCCTTACTTAACCTTGGTACTTCTAGCAGAAGTAGTGCAAGCTAGTGGTTTGAGTGGTCAGTCCAATTCTGGTGCGCCAGAGCAGGATGAAGATCTACATGATGACAGACAAGATTTTGAAGATCATGCTGATGGTGATAAAGACTATCCTGTCGAGGAGAACATAGAAGATGTCACAAAACTCACAGGGAGGAAGAAGAAATTGTGGGAGTTGAGAAATAAGATGGTGAGGTTGTCTTTAACTTTCATAAATAAGCTCATGTTCTGAAATTGATTGGATTTAAGGGAAAAAGAAGTAGTTCTATAATGTCTACTTTTGTAATTATTTATAAACCTTTTGAAATTAAATTCTTTGTGGCTGTGTGATGGCAGATGAAGGCAAAAAGCGACAATCAAAAAGAAATAGCAGCTGAAAAGAAAAGAATGGAAGCTCCAACTGAGTCAAGGGGCATTTCTAAACAAAAATGGATTGATGAGAGGAAGAAAAAAATTGGCAAACTTCTAGATGCTAATGGTCTGGATATGACAAAGGCTTACATGCTAGATACACAAGAGGCTGCACAGGCAAAATATAAGAAATGGGAGAAGGAACCTGCTCCATATGGTTGGGATGGTATGTTTATATATAATTTTATTGGTTTATTCCTATTTCATCACGTTGGTTATGCTTTTAAATTATGCATCTGCCTTAGGTTCATAAAGTCACACAAATTTCATTTTTCTTTATTGACACGTATGAATCTTGGAACAAATAATAAGCTGTGAACACAATTAATAAATGTGTGTTATTATCAAGTTGTGTCTGCTCATTGAGAATATAGAATAGGGACACCTTTATATGGGCTTTAGAAATGGCACACGTATGAGAATACTTCTCTAGTATCATGGATGCACCATTAGAAGGACGTAGATTGAGGAACCCATTCAAGGAATTCTGCTGCTCGTGCTAGGAGCTTTATCAAATTGAAATCGCATTGGAATTATGGTCTTTAACTTCACAATATCAGAATGGTGACATTACCTGTTGTTATTGTTTAGACAGGTTTCACTTTGTTGTAGCCTAAACAAAATCTTGTCTTAATCTTCTTCTTCTTCTCTAAAATACATAAACTGATACTTAACAAAAAAGAGCTTGAAGGTTCATGTGTGATGTAGGGGACATATATTTCTTTGAGAATGAAGCTAACATATATTGTTTTAACAGTTTTCAATCAGAAAACTTTGTACGATGCCTACAAAAAGCGGACAAAGAATGTTGAGGTTGATTTGGAAGAATATAACAGAATGAAAGAAGCTGATCCAGAGTTCTACCGTGATGCTTCAAGTCTCCAATATGGGAAGGTACAATTTTGTTGAAGAAATGCAATGCTTCCTGTGGTAGATCTGGCTTATGGTAACTTACACACACAACAAAAAAAAAATAAAAAATAAAAAAAAGATCTGGCTAATTGTAGGGGCCTTAAGGTATGCTTTTTCCTTCATCTCGCAGGCACCAAAGACCTCAGAGGAAAAGATTGATAGGATGGTGAAGGAACTCAAGGACCGGGACGAGAAACGCAAGTCATTTAGCAGGAGGAGGAGGTTCCATGACGAGAAGGACATTGACTCCATCAATGACCGTAATGAGCATTTCAACAAGAAGATTGAACGAGCCTTCGGTAAATACACACTAGAGATTAAAAACAATCTCGAGCGAGGAACTGCATTGCCTGACTGAAGGCAATTGCCTAGAGTAACGCACTGTATTTTGATGTTTTTTGTCTTATTGTGTACAACTCTTTCTGTCCAATGGAATATATGATATATTCATGACTAAAATGTGGGAAATCAGGTTCTCCTAAACTAAATAGTGGAAGTTGGATGGATTGAACTGGTGCTAAATTTTCAAATGAAGTTTTATTTTTATGTAAGTTGCTGAGTATACGAGTAGAAATCCAGTTAAATTTGGGCAGAATTCCAGGGTCTATTAGAGCATTTCCATGTTGTGTATGACAACATGTTTTGACATTTGAGGTTTTATCTCGTCCCCCTGCATATGTGAATGTTTCTAATGACGGCCATCATTGACCATGTTCCATGCGCTTAGTTCAAATTGGAAAAATGATGGTATGATAATAGCAATGAGGTAATTAGATTTTGGTCAATTTCGAAGAAAGATTAATGTCCCATCTTAAATTACCCAAGGGCTTTATCCCCGAGTTGTCATTCAAGCGGCTGGAATTCCTAGTGACCATGAGGAAGGTTCAAGAAAAAAGAGCCGCAGTTTACAAATGTGACAGGAAATTTGATGGGTTTTGCATACCATTAAAATCTCAGAAGCATCATTTTCAAAATACAAATTAGTTGTTCACGCCTTCGAGTAAGCTATATTGAACTCTTAATATGTAACCTATTTCATATGGTATTAAATAGTTCTCACCTACCCCTCCCGAGACCTTTGACAAGATAAGTTGCACATGAACCAACCGACTAGAATTTTTGCAATTAGCTGTTCAAATTACAGCTAATACGGGCAGCCAATTGAGAGAGATCTCCCGTGCACAAGCAAGTTTTTTGTTGTTCGAACACCTGTTTGGACAGATAGATCCTCCATTGAGGCCCTATCTCATGTAAGGGTTAGGTAATTCAAGCAATTGGCTGTTCAAATTACAGTTACTTCGAGCAACCAATTAAGAGAAATCTCACGTGCCCAAGTAAGTCTCTGGCTGTCCGAATGCGTTAGTGAAAATGCATCTCAAGTACATCAATTAGTAAGTATGAGAGGATTAATGTTGGATCCATAAGAACCAATGATTGATTTACCCATTCAAAACAACTTACTTGAAGGATTGTCTTTAATAGAATATATCATTTCTTGCTATGTAGCCCATAAAGGAGTTGTAGATGTTACTGTACGAACATCAGAAGTCGCTAGATATCTTATACGCAAACTTGTTGAAGTAGTTTAACACATTGTTGTATATAGAGCAGAGGTATTTCTGAGTCCTAAAAATGTGATGATGTTGGAAAGAATTTTTATCCAAACATTAATTGGTCGTGTATTAACAAATGATATATATAAGGGACAACGAATGCATTGCCATTAGAATATTGAGATTGGACTTGTCAATCGATTCATAACCTTTTTAAACACAAATAAATATCAGTGTCCGGACACGTAAGCCCATTGAAGCTCTCTCTCATGCAAGGATGGGGTAATTCGGATAGCCAATTAAGAAAAATTTCACATACTCAAGCAAGTTTATAATTGTTCGAACACCTGTCTAACCAAATAGGCTCATTGAAACCCAATCTCAAGCGGTCGTGAAGCAAAATTTTTACAGGAAGAATTTAGTTGAGCAAGGGCTCGCAATAGCCCTTGAAACAAGTTAGTTAGGTTGAATGGTAGCATTCGGCATTAGACCCCGTGATCAAGGGTACTGGAGTCTGGACTGTGTCAGCCTGAACGTTGACCCTTCCAGGACCACTCACTGCCTCTCTCTCCGAGACTGGGTTCAAAGAAACGACCCATTGTAATAGAAAGACTCCCCAAAGATTCCCATTTTTATGTGCTAACAATATATAAATTAAATAAAGGCAAATTTTAAAATTTACTTTCTCTTTTTAATATTTTTTTAAAAAAAAAATTTGTTAGCTTTTTAGTAACGGTTTTTGATGAATGAAGCGGACCCTACCCACTTTACCCACCCATGTGATGCCATGACATGCTATCCTATGGTCCCATGACACGTGGCCCCTCACAGCGTGGCACATCCTCGAATCCCATCCTCTTTCATTTTCTGCTTTTTTCTTCGCTTCGTCCCATTGGTTGGACCTTTGTCCTAAAAGCGGACACTACAGTAAACACTTTGGCTTGCCAGAATATGTCAAGTGACCTTTCGGAGGGAGAGTGAGAGAGAAAGCTGGGTATCAGACCCATTAAAAGCTTTAAGGGCATCTTTGGCCCTTCCCAGGTGTGCTCCTGGAAGGACACGTGGCTTGTCTTTAGGGAGAATCCAAGGGCTAAAACCCACTCGATCCTATTATATCTGACGTTAAAACCCCTATAAGCGCACCGTTTTGTCGTTTCAACAAAATGAAGACTTAATTTGGTTTTAAATCCTTTTTATTGTCAGAGAATTAGAATAAACAGACCATAACGAAAGAAGATTAGGGAGAAGATTAGAGAGAGAGAGAGAAGTCCAACAACAGGGATTAAAAAAGGAGCACCACCATCATCACTAGTCATGAACAATATATGATACACATCCAATGCTAACAATAAAAGATTAAATTATAAAAAAATAAAAAAAAATAAAAACAAGGAAAAGAAGAAGAAGGGTCATCATCATAATCATCATCAACATCCTCGATCTCATACACGCAAACAAACAAATAGTAGTGGAGAAAAGAGAAAATTATGAGACATTTTAGAAAGTTTTCATTCAGGTTTCGGTTGGTTGCTTTGTCTTTGTCTCCTTTAGTTGGTTGGGTTGCTGCGGAAGGATCCCAAAGCCTTGATCGCCGCTGCTCTCAGTATGTACTGGTGGTACGCCGCTGCAGCCAGTGCTCCCACAAACGGACCAACCCAGAAGATCCACTGCACATTACATATATTTACCCACTTGTTAGTAACTCCAAAAAAATTCACAAATTCACCCGGATGTGCCTGTTAGTGTATATATACTTACTTGGTCATCCCAGATTTTGCCGTTGTTGTAGATAACAGCAGCACCAAGGCTCCTAGCTGGGTTAATACCAGTTCCAGTGATGGGGATGGTGGCCAAGTGCACCATGAAAACGGCGAACCCAATAGGGAGTGGAGCCAACACCTGCACGCAGACAAACATGAAAACCGTATTCTACCACATGGCCTAAAATAGGCAACGAATTACTTGAACATGAAGAAATCAAAAAGTGAAAAACGGTTACATACAGGCACGTGAGAGTCACGAGCACTCCTCTTTGGGTCAGTGGCTGAGAAAACGGTGTAGACGAGCACAAAGGTACCGATGATCTCAGCACCCAAGGCGGTGCCGGTACTGTACCCTGGACTAACAGAGTTAGCTCCACCGCCTTGCATGTTGTAGTCGTGCTTCATGAAAGCCTTGACCAACCCAACACCGCAAATAGCTCCCAAGCACTGCGCCACCATGTACGACACAGCCCGAATCAGCGAGACCTTCCTGGCCAAGAACAACCCGAACGTCACAGCCGGGTTGATATGCCCACCTGCATATATAGCAACACAAAAGCAAAAACCCATCAACAAAATTACTTCAAACAAGAGAGTTTGTGAAAATTTCAAGCATTGTGGGGGTATGGGGTGGTTTTTACCAGAGATACCGGCGGTGCAGTAGACAAGGACGAAGATCATGCCACCGAAGGCCCAAGCAATACCCAGAAGGCCCACGCCATCGCAGGGCCCGGTGGCCTTCTTGTGGCCGATGACAGTGGCGACAGTGACGTAGAGGAAGAGGAGGGTGGCGATGAACTCGGCAATGAGGGATCTGTAGAAGGACCAGAGCTTGAGCTCGGCCAGGTCGAGGAGTGGTGCCGGTGGAGGGTCCACGTAGTCCTTCCCATGCTGGTGGCTCTGCCCTTCTTCGCTCACTTCCTTCGACATCTTTCTGATTCTTTCACACAGTACTCCTTGTGAAGCTCTCTCTGTTGGTTTGTGTTTGTTTCTCGGGAACTTTTGTGAGCTAAAGAGCGAGGGAGAGAGAGAGAGTTATAAAGAGTGTAGAGAAGGGGTAGGGGGAATGGTGCATTATATGGATAAGCCAATGGGCAGTTTGGGAATATAAAGTGGTGCTATCAGCTATGTATAATAATATAAAATATGTAGAAAAATAAAAATGGTTGGGAAATAGGAAAGAGTTTTTTTCAGAGGATTAGGTTTAGGGTTTAGAGAGGGGTGGGACGTGGGAGTGGGACCGAGGTGTACAGCGAAGACCATGTGAGGGCTAATCATCTCTCTCTGGGGTAGGGCTCATGAGTCAGCCTGGCATCCAACCAAAGCCACGCCTGACGCCACGCCTACAACGGTTATTTCTTGTCTTTTTGCCATCCCCTGTCTTCTCTTTTAGGGCAACCCTTCTTTACTTTTTTGAGACTACCCTAATTCAGTAGGACCATGTTAAACAACTAAAAAGGCCTTTTGGGTTTTTGTTAAGAGTAATGAAGGGCACTAGTGCATGCTTAGAAAACTAGAAAAAGGCCTTTTTGGGTTAATTTCAAGATGGGGGGGCTGCTGCCGATGTGGATTTTTGCTAATGTCAATGAATATTGCTAAACGCAAAGGAGACTACTGCATTTACATTAAGTTTTGGGAAAACTTTAGTAAAGCCGTCAAACTTTCATGCATTTTAAAATATTTTTATGATATTTGATTTCTTTTACTTTTACTTTTTATATTTTTAATTTATATTATTTAGCCCTTTTTTGCATATTTTTATCGTCAAACCTTATTAAAATTATAAAAAAATTCGTGTATTTTAAAAAAAAAATTATAAAAAAATTTAAAATAAATGGTATTTTGATAATTTTTGCACTACTTCGTTAGGATTTAAAGGAAAATCTTAACAGATGGAAGCTAAATGAAATATTTTGAAAGTATGAAAGGTCAAAGTGAGAAAAATCAAATATCAAAAAGGGTATTTCAAAACGTGTGAAAAATTATGGAAAGATTTTCTCTTAAATTTTTTATTTTAACTATTGACTTTAAATATACATTTTCATTTATTTTTTTATTCTTTCTTTGAGATGAGAAAAAATAGTGTAGATTTTTTTTAATTTTTTTTTTCTTTTTCACATTTGGTGAGTGAACCAAGCTCACCAAATCTGGTGGATATTGTAGCAACTCACCATATATTTTACCATTTTACTGAGCCGAATGTAATTCATTTTGGTCTCGGGAATGCTCTAATAGTTTGAGATAACTTTTCTCTAGTTGTAGAGGACCAAGAAAAAATAAAATTTTATTTTTTATTAACTTAAATTTTTATGACAAATAGTTAATTTACATGGTATCAAGAACAAGGTACTAAGTCAGAAACCACTCTCTCGCTCTCGTTTGCTATTACGACTATAATTCTAGAAATTTATCTAAGCTTATGCAAGGTTGAAATTCTATAGACAACTGATGATGATGAATGAATCTATTCTAAGTCATAGTCACATCTATGAAGTAACTTTCATAAATCCCTTGGAAGTTAATCTCCTACCAACAATTCATAACTGGCTCCAATTTTATTTTGTTTTTTTATTCCAAAAAAAGGGACTCCTCTTCGGTTGAAAAGAACTAGAGACAATCCAAATTCTAAATTAAGCACGACCATCGTGCTCAAAATTAATGATCATAACGTGGGTTGTTTGGTACAAAAATTGGCCCCCCCTTCCTCTTCCTCCCATTGAAGGGCTCTCGTAAAGTACAATAATGAGACTCTCCCAGGAACCTAATTATAGAGCATTTTATTATTTATTTATTTATTATTATTTTGGCCTTAATTATAGAATTTGAACTGTGCTGTGAGGGGGTTGGGGCTGTGGACGACCACTGGGACCAAAATAACCCCAAAACATTCTCTATAATTGTTTAATGGTTGGTGCGCCAACCTGGTAAAATCGTCGTCCAATCTGTCTTTTAGTTTGGCTTTTACTCATCGTTTTGTCCTTATCCACCAACGGCACTATTGCGCAAGCATGGGTGGACTGATGCAATGCAGATCATGACCATTGAGTATGATGTTCCCTCCTCCTGATTGCAAGATTTGTCGCCTTTTACCTCAACCTCACACAACCAGATCATCGCCAGATGGGGCCTTCCCGTTTTTCACAAGATTACTGTCGTCGAAAGTAATTTTTATGGACAATTATACAAATCTTGCAGATTTTAAAAGTTGGTTGTACTAGAAAAATGAAGCCTTCTTGTAATTTTTTTTCTTGGAAAAATAAATTTAGCCTCCTAAACTTACACTCATATGACATTGTAGGCTATTAAATTTTAAAAAGTTGTCTTTCGCCCTTTTCAACTATTATAACTGTTGGAATAAGTTACTCATATTTTTTTAGTTATAAAAGGAAGTATTATAAATAGTTGAATTGTCTCTACGTAGCGGAGTAGAGTGAACGGAGCAGAGCAAAGTGAATGGAATGGAGCGGAGCGGAAACAACTGGCCCATTAGACGCAATTAAGTTTATGTTGTCTGGGACAATTAGTTAGTAGGGGTGCGGAGGCAACGCCCCTGCGGTACGGTACAGGGTATTTTGAAGTTTTTCAAAGAGCGTCCGTCCAGTTAGGGTTTTCTTATAAATATGTATGATGTAATCCTAAGACATTGAATAGTAAATATAATCACACTCTCTTTGTGTATGTAGACACAACTTGCTGAACAACGTAAATCCTTGTTTTAATTTTTTCTTATTCTTTCTCTCTTTTGATTCCATATTATTCATCATTATTATGTACGGTAACAACAATAATCTTACAATTAACACCTTTCATAGCAATTTTTTGGTCAAATTAAACGAAATATGTGTCTCATGACGCTTACGTAACGTTTTTGGACAAATTATCCAAAATATCTATTTTGTCAGGTTCAAAATTTATTCCAAAACTATGTGGTTATATCACTCTCAAATTAAACAAAAAATGTGTCTCGTGACGCTTACGTAACTTTTATTCAAAATGTTTATTTTCTAAGGTTTGAAATTATTCCAAAACTATGTGGTTATATCACCCCCAAAACTTCAACAAGGTCAATTAAATTAGCCCACGTGACTGCATAATAATCCTAGAATAATAATCAAAATCAAGATTTTTGAAAATGATACGTAATCAATGTGAATCTAACCATTCATTTCAAAAAACACGTTCATAATTTATGTTCCAAATCCCTTTGGCATGAATCAGAATTACCACATTTACAAAGACTTTTTGTGTGGCTCGAAACCGGAGAAAGACTTTTGTTTGAATCCATTTTGACCACTTTTTTGTAGTTAGGTGAATGGGGTATGATAGGGTGCCCCCGCATGTTTAAACATTCTGTGAGATCGCTAGTCCGAGACCCCCTGCTGGTCTTCGCTGGATCATGAAAGATTGGACCTGTTGATAAAAAAAAGGTGTAATGTGTTAATCCAGCTGTCAAGTATCACGGTTGATGCGGAGGCACATTCGGGAGGGTCCCACTGCCGTCTTCATCGTTATCTTCTACTTCTCCACGTCAGGCCCCATCCCATTAATCTCTCCACGTCAGCTCTGATTAAAGCTCTGATTAACACCAATGTGTGACATTTTGTTGTATATGTGTGTTTTTTTTCCTTTTTTTCTTCCAAAAGTGATGTATTTAGGAATGACTTTTTTTTTTTTTCCTGCAAATTTTGTTGGTCAATTTTTTTTTTCAAGCCCATTTTTTTTTTGTTATTGAAAAAAATTACTTAAATGATGAGTTTTTTAGTAGGATGTTAAAAGCACCCTTTTTTTTTTTTCTAATGACTAATGTATCGCAATAATTGTATTAAAATAGTATCCAATTTAATTTTGGTATAGCTTAAAATAAATATTCACTTGTTTAATTTAAATACTTACTTAAATATTATACTAAACTACATATCTTAAACAAAAAAAAAGAAAAAAAAATCTAATATAGAGTGAAGAGTATTTTAGAAATTTTATTAGATTTTTTTTTGCCAATCATGTCATTTATAACTAAAACATTTATCTTGAAATGAGAAAAAAATTTACATTAAAACACTTTTTGTTTGTGGTTTGGAGGAGGGCGGATAGAACTTTTATCCAAAGTATTAAAAGAATATTCTAATCCCCTTCAGTTTAAATGCTGTGTCTATATGTATATCTAGCGTGACTCGCTATTTTCTTTTTTCTTTTTAAACCAAATTGATTATTGAGTAGTAAAAATTCTTAACAAACCAAAAATTATACATCTAATGTGATTTTTTGGGATCAAATTGAGTAGTGAGTAATAAAAATTGTAATAAACATAATGAAAAATTATGAAAAAGGTTTTCTTTTCAAATTTGGTTGGAGTTTGTTTTCTTTCAATACGGTGTATTACACTGATTTGTGTTTAAAATACAAATGAGAATCACATATTCTATTAAAAATGCAACATTTTAGACACATGTCATTATTCTTCTAAGGGTCCGTTTGAAATTGTAATTTTAAAGCGTAATTTTTGAAAACGCAGTTAAGTGTTTGTCAAAATTATAATTTGACATTTAAAATCGTAGTTTAGCATTTAAAATGCCGCGTTTTCAAAAAAACACCTACAATTTTTTGCGTTTTCAAATCATAATTTTTTAAAAACGCAGTTCCCAAACAATCTAATTTTTGCGATTTGATTTAAAATCGTACTTATAGTCTACAAAATCGCAATTTCAAACACACCTTAAACTATTTTAGAGGGAAAAAAAACTTAATTTAAACACTATTACTGTAATAAGATCGCCAACGATAAAGTTATTATGTGATAGTGTAGTAATGTCACGTACTATACATTTATTTCACCCCTTCCAAAGGGTTAATGTTGAATTTTTTTTTAACAATAATTGATCTAATAACTAATAGACACTGTCATATCAGGCTAATAAAATAAGATAAGATGAAAATATAATATATAGCATTACTTTTAAAGAAAATACTTGAAATAACCCTAGTATATTTCTATAAGAAAATTTATTTACAAAATCCTCTCTATCTTTTCCTTAAAAGTTAAGGAAGAAACTGGAAGTAGCTTTTAAGTGGTTTTCATTGTCCACATCCAACACCTACATCCTGCCAAGTGTCCCGTTTTCCTCAAAACGGCTAGACGTTTTCCAAAGCTTCTTTCAAAGTTTTCAACCGTTGGAGAATGAGAAACCGGTGGGCCTTTAATTAATTTTTTTTATAAGCTCAGCCCAACGGTCATATTTCCTTGTGGCGGTATAGCGCACGTTAGCCGTGGTCCCTGCGGGGCCCACGAAGGTGAGAAAAGCGACCCCGCTATTTTCCAAAGAGATTCATCACCATGGTTTTTGCCCATGACCTTTTGATTTTTTCTATGATGAAAATGACCTTTATCTTTGTTTGCTTGCCAAGAAAACCACCACAATCAAATCTAACCAAAAAAAAATTTCCTCAGTCAAATCAAATCAAATCAAGCTAAAGAGAAGGTTATTCTCAGCCTGTCAAGTTAAATAATTTAATTATTAAAAGATTATATGATTATTTGGGTCACAGGTACGGGGTGGTTAGGCCAATCTCAACGTCCGAATGATAATGACGGTGGTCAAATAATTTTATAATTAAAAGGAGTCCTTCGATTATTCTTATTAAACACTTTAGTAGCTTTCATGTCAATTTTTATTTTTTTTATTTTTTTTATATGCTATCACGATTTGAGTCATTCATTATAAATAAATGGTATATATAAAAGATTATTAAGTTAAACTAATAAATGGTTTTTTAGGTTAAGTTTCTTTTTCCATTTATTCATAAAATAAATAAATAAATAAATAAAAAAACAGTTTCTTTTTTCATTATTATTTTTTTGTAAGTCTTTTCCATTATTTTAAGCTACGTCTTCCCAAGCTTCTTTGTTACAAACTTACAAGACATTTGGCTGGCAGTGGCTTTTGGATAGAAATTTGGGATTAGTCTTTTTTTTTTCAAAAAAAAAAAAAAAAACAAGAGTTTCAGGGTTCAATCCATCGTATATATGAGATTTATTAGAGATAAAAGTATATTTAAAAAATACATATTTTAATTGTAAGTTACTTCCTGCTTGTCATGTATCCAAGATTTTACATGATGAGTCGTTTCTGTCTTTTATCTGAGTGGAAGTGGACTCATCATCTATGAAGAAGAATCTTTCTTTTTTCTTTTTTCTTTTTTCTTTTTCAAGTAAAAAGAAGAATCTGTAGATGATAATATAATATATTGTGAAAGACTTGGTTTATAAGTTGAATGCCATTATAAAGCTTATTAATTAAGTTGACAGCAAATATGACATCACATGAGGATCGTTTCTGCATTAAAAAAACAAAAACAAAAACACAGAAAGAAACACAAAAACAAAAAATGCAGCATCATTGTACACGAGGATGATCATGTTCATGTTGCATTGGCATGCATTTTCAAGCAAAGTACAGCCATGACAGTAGCAGTACTAGTTCTGTTGCCGCTTAAAGTTAAATATTGTTTCTGTACAATATATTTATATATATATGTATGTATATATTATGTACATACATGCATGTATGCATGTACATTTTGATAAGAGCATTGGATGTGGGTCCTAGTTTGAAAAAATTTGAGGAGGCTGCCGATTTCCAAATGATAATCTTCCCATTGAAAGAATGAAATGATGTGAAAGAGAATATTTCTGTGGGATTGAAAAGTGCTCTCAGATATATATTGGTTTTTTTCCTGAGTGGAAGTATGCCAATGAGAGAAGCTAAATCGTGGGTTGGCTGAGCATGTTCTCATCACAAATGGGGTGCAAAGAAAACAAATTTAATTATAGTGAATTGTATGATTGAAGTTGCCAAATGATTGAAAAAAATAAAACCCCTGTGGTCCTGTATACATATATATATATATATATATCACTGCTGGATTGATTTTGATTTCATCATGTGCATGCCTCCACTTAATTAGGTTCATTTTCTTTGTTAATTGTTTGATCTTTCTCTCTTTTTAATACAGCTCACTATGCTTAATCCTAGTTGTAATTAACTTAATTTTTTTTTTATAACTTTATTAGAGTGAAAAACACCTGCTATGTTATTATTTGCATATTCACTTGCAAGGATAAGTTATGTTGATTGTGTTTGTTAAATTTTTTAGGGGTACTTTTTTGTTTGAAAGAGTAATAATGTGACATAAATGTGAAAATAATTTTAAGTATTTTGTATTTTGGGTTTTTTTAATGTTTTTGTTTTGAAAATGAGTAATGCTAAGGACCATTTTTTTGTCCTTTTTGCATCTTCTCAAATTGATGTGGCTTTTAAAATCACCATTAAATTTAGAATGAATTACCATTGAATATGTTAGAATATATTCAGAATATATTCTGATACTCACCGTATTTTCCTAATATTTTACCATGATGAAATATAAGAAAGAACTGAATATTATATTTCTGTGTAATTGTAACTGTGTACAGAAGAGACATTTTATAGTTGAATAAGGCCAGTTAAACTAGGAAATACAATCAGAGAATTAATGGACAATATTACAGAATTAAATCAAACCTATACAGAAAAATATGGTAATTCTAATAATTACAAAATATTAGCGAAATACGATGAGTATCAGAATATATTATGAATATATTCTAACAGAATAATGAAAAAGTTTTATTAACCAAAGCATAGTCATTATTCATTTGCTATAAGTAATAGCAATTTGATGAGTATGCTGTTACCCGAAATTATTGCTATATATGACCAACAATATGTACAATTTTTGTGGAAAACATTTACATTAATTAGCAGAAGAGCATTGGTATAATTACTATGGCTTTTACTATAAGTCCCTTACAAATTGACGTGTCTGTACGCCTGATATTCACCACGTTAGCTACTAAAATGAAAATTACTATACAGGTGGTACTCATTTTTATAAAACGTGAACTATCACGTGAGTTTATAAGAAGGTTGTAGTATTTAAAGCATTTTTCTAAGCAAAAAAGAACATTCCACTTAAAATTTGATTAATGAAACCAGGTGGAACAATTAATTTTGAGCAAAGAACATTTTTGATTAATTAATTGAGGATCGTGTTAAAGAGAAGCTTTATTCAAAAAAAAAAAAGTTTATTATTCTTCAATTAGTAACATTTCATTCTATTCAAATGATTGTTCGTGAAGACTTAAGAACTGGCAATGAATTTAATTTATTATCTTTAGAAGTTAACCTTCTTTAAAAAATTAAGATGTCGTGAATAGAATATTAATTAGCATTCATTAAACAAAACTTGTACTCTTAAATAAATAAATTAACCATTGATTAATTTTGGAAAATCAATGATGATTAGAAGGAACAGCTAGCAGTGCATACAGTGGAATATAGTTGTCCTGAGGAAGTGAGGCCAAAAACTCAAACAAATATTAAACTGGGAAATTTGGAATAAGAAAATAGTTTTGTTTTTCTTGGGGTCCGAGAATAAGATTGCAGTGGAATTGCGTAATTTGATGTCTCGGTTCCAGAAAGCAAGGTTTGTGAAGTAGGACCCTCATGTTACTTTTTTTTTTTTTTTTATTCAAGAAAGGGAAGGGAGAGGGGAGGACCCTCATGTTACTTGGTTTTTAAGACTTTTTACATCAACTTAAAACCCTAATTATTGTTGAGTCACATTTTGAGGGGTCGAAGTTTTTATTCAAATTGACTTGGCGGAAGCTTTTTTTTAAAAAAAATTTAGTTTATTAAATCAACGTGTATTTAAAAGCACATGATTCTTTACATGCATTTTTAAAAATGCATATGAGAATTACGAGCTTTAAAGACATCAGTGAGTAATACTATAAATTATATTTTTATACTATAAATATCTCACAATACTGATATAACAATCTTAACCAACCCTTAAATCAGTCATTATTATAAGAGTAATTCAATACAAGTTTACAATACACTTTTATCCAATTTTTATCTCACTTTACTAATTTGGCACTGTCAATTAGTTATTGATTTTTTCTTTTTTTTTTAAAAAAAAACAATGGCTGATCAAGGGCTGTTTGGCAATGTCACATCAATAAATTTGAATAAAAAGTGTGATATATAGCATTTTTCTTGTTATAAAAAAATAAAAAATAAAAAATAAAAATTTGGTTGGGACTGCCATGTTAATATTGTGAAATATTTGTAAAATAAAAATGTAGTTTTTAGCATTGCCCACTGATTTCTATTAAAAATACATGTAAGAATCACCTATTTAAAAAATAAAAATAAAAAATTGTTTAACAGACTAAAATGAAAAAAGTTTCTTTAAACTGGTTTAGAGAAAAATTTTATCCTTTCGGAAGTGGATTAGATATAATAAACAGAACTAGTACTACATGGGTAATACGCAGAAAAAGGTTGGGTTAGCCCAAGAAGGTCTGAGCTGGGTCAGAAATTGAACTTTTTTAGTTGTGGGTGACTTATGTGTATTGCCAAGGCCACATAACAAAGCCCAATTAACAAAATAAAATTAGTGTGATCCGGGTTAACCCAACTCAGACAAACCCGTGAACTTTGGTTCGGAAGAGGCCCATGCTTACAGTAAGAAGACTGTAAAAATGGGGGTCATGAAGAGGAATTAAAGCAGTGTAATTATAGACAAAAGAGTATAGTCCATTTAGCCCTACAATTTTGTAGACCAAAAGTAAGTTTTTAAACAAAATCGCAGAAAGTCTCATTTCATAGAAAAAAAAGAACACGGTTTTCAAATTGCAAGCAATAAAAAAAACATTTTAAAAATGTACGAATTTAAAAGTGAAACTGCGATTATAAAAGTTAAACCAAAATTTTACCAAAATTTAAGTGTAATTATAAATCACGTTTTTAGGAACTTAATTTTGACATTGCTATTTTTTCGAACCGCATGTTTTAAAACTGTAAAACCAGACGGACCCGTTATCAGGGAGGATGAATATTAGTACTATGAGTATCATATGGACCAACTTTAGGGTGCTGATTTAACAATATCTCAATGTGCCTCCCCTTCTATTCTCCAAACGCACGTAAACAGTCTGATTATGGGGATGCTTGCCATATAATTAGTTTCTTTTTAGGTCCCAACTTCAGAGTCTCCCAATTGGACAGAGTCCTAAGCTAGTTGGGAATAAAAGACATGCTACCACCAAATTTCACTTTCAGAAAACCATATCAGATTGTACCTCAATGAACAATCCAGCAGATGTCTCATAATCATACACATTCTGAAATTTGCAGCTCGACCATAAAGCAAGATTCATGCTTCAAAATTTTCTTGCACATTTGAAGAGTAAACTATACAAGCTGATAGTTCTTTAATGACTACACTAAAACACTCTAGACTCACTACTAGCTACAACAATGAAAACTCTCAGAAGAAGAAGGGTTAACCCCAGTCTTGAAAACCACAGCAATCTATAACAAGGTTAGCTAAAACAATGGGAACTCTCTTCTTTCCACCCTCTTTTTCACCCCCATGCTCACAAACCATTAAACTGGAAATCAAAGATTTTAAGCATCATGAGGAGAAACGCAAAGAATGGAATTATTGAAGTAGATATCATAATATCTGACCAGAGGTGAAGATCCAAAGGCTTAACAAATACACAGGAACTGGACGAACATGTCAGGTTTGCACAAAACGTGTTATGATCCAGTGAACCTGTAAAGCAACAAAAGTGCAGCAACAAAAGAATGGA
This sequence comes from Betula pendula, assembly GCA_900184695.1. NCBI lineage: Eukaryota > Viridiplantae > Streptophyta > Magnoliopsida > Fagales > Betulaceae > Betula > Betula pendula. The sequence goes on from FXXK01000659.1 coordinate 79,397, forward strand.
GTCACTGGTTTTTGGAGTTCAAGGAGTACCATTTTTTAAGTAAAAATTTGCTGTAGTTTAAATACTTACGATATTATTTTCAGGAGCAGTCCGATAAAATCCTTGAATTGCAATGACGGCCAAGTTAGAAGTTATGAGAACGAAGATACTTAAAGCATGCAGTCCCATCCACTCCAGCGCAGATGTCAAGCGTCTGTAACCGTAAACATCTACCTGCAGAACAGGGCGAGCAAGCACATATGTAATATTATGTTTGACTAATAAATCTTTACTAGATTAAAAAGGTAATTCATGAACTGGTTACATCTAAACCGAATGGCAAGAAGCAAAATGTATGTGGCAGGCATTATGGTTCATATATAGCATAACGATAGGACTATAGTCAATGATAAAATTACAGGCTGTACAAGTAAATGATGAAGTCGATGATCTTTGATCTCATGGCTTAAACCTTAATTAGAGTATTTATTCTTATACATGAATGACTAGAATTGTACTTGCAGTGAGTTTAAAAGCTTGATTTTGGGGTTCATATGCTAGAAATCGGATAGTCAATGAAGATCTGGAAGAAAGGTCCAAAACTTAGAACAGAGTATGTTCATTCTGTCCGTGTCAATATCTCACTTAGAACAGAGAGCAGGGTAAATTGAGAAGCACTTAGAGGACTTGGATCAAAATGAATATTCGTAGAGGACAAAGATAAATACTTCCACATGTCTCTTGACATGAACTTTACAGCTAATAGCATCAAAATTTTCTCTCTAGGAAGGAAAATTCAGAAGGAAGCAATTGTTTTAAAGTTCAACATCATAATTTTGAATGTGTCTATAGATAGATCGCTCTTCAAAGAGCAAGGATTGACTCTGCAAACTTACCAACAGATATAAAGCACCAAATGTGATCCCCGCAGATGCAGAAGTAATCAGCATATAACTGATCGTATACAGAGATTTATTTAGAGGATTGCCTGACACAAAAAAGAAAGAGTTTCAGTATCATGGTATATCAAAGCATACCCAAAACAAATCCCCACCTATAGAATTGCTAAAAGACCAGTTAAAGTGCATACCTATGAAGGTAAGGAACAGTCCAAGGACGAACGAAGAAATTGAAAGCAAGGACCAGTTAGTCAGGCGTCCTTTGTGGTCCTGAAAAATAATTGTATAACATCAGATCTACTCAAGCACCAAGACCAAGATGTGAGATATAATAAAGATAGACTAAGCAGGATGCACTCCTAGGGTAAGATGTCAGGGTAATCTTCTAATATGAAATGTCCACAGTATATGATTTTTTAGGTTGAAAATGACTTCCACCGCTAGAGTTGTGTTCTAGGTCCCGATAGTGTATTGCTTCCCTGCGCACATAATTGAGGACATGGGACATAGACTTAAAAAAGGAGGGGAAGGCTGTCAAGAGTGCCTAAACATCTCACCTGTAAGTGAGCAAGAATGTGTCCATATTGAAGTCCAATAATGCAAGTCACAGCTGCTGTTAAGGAGCTGCCAGCATGTAACAATGCTTAGAAATTAAGATCAGTTGAAAGATGGATAAAGAAAAGAACAATTTTTAATGCAACACAAAATATCCATACTATAAAAGGCACAAAACCAATTTCTCCTGTGAACTGAATTTGGTTTCACTGATTCCAATTTAAGTTTGTGAATTCAATCACGAGTTGAAGAAAGTGCATGGTTAATATTAATAACAGTATGAAAATCTAGAGTGAACATATTAATTATCTAGGCTCAATCATGAGTAAGAGGTTAAAGATGTCTGGCTCTATAATATGGGCCAGTCCCAGTTATATCAAGTAGGGATTGCTTCTAAATTTACTTTTGTTTTAAAAGGGAACAACTCAAGAGTCAGTTGGGATGGCCAGGCCAAAGAATGACTGTGCGAAGACAAGTAGTGAACATGCATAAATAGAAATATCATGTAAATTAATCATGATAAAATGACCTCTTCTTGCACAGCAACCTTTCAACTGAATTTATCTGTTAGACTATCTTAAGTGAATGGGTCACAAAAACAATTGATTCTTGGGACTAAGCCCCCATTAAAGACCTGAGAACTGGTCTCTTGAATAAAAAAAAAATACTTGGATTCATCTTTAAATTTTCAGAATAAACTCATCAAAGTCTTCACTGAAGCATGTGTCCAATTCTTTGTTTATCCTACTCTGACACTACTATTCGAATCAAAAAGCCTGAACTTGTGTTAGCTATTGACATGAGACAGCATCGACTACCACTAAAAACAAAATTATCTGCTAAACAGGAACCCGGCTGAACTGAGCAGGTTGGGCATGAAATGGAAGCGAACTGAACCAAAACAGAGAAGGAATCTCAAGAGTATAACAAAGAAGAAGATTTGGATGGCTACCTTAAGATACCTTCAGGGTCAAAAGGAGCATGGCACCATGGAGGTGAACTCTCTGAAACTTGGCCATTGGCAGGGACATTGCACTCCTGTAAATTGAAATTGTTGATCATCGACGTGTTGCATAATGTTGAGAAGAACTATATTAATAAGTAACTTCAACTAACGGATACCTTCAGGTTTCTGTAACCAGGTTTCATATATAGATGATCAACACCCAGAATATAACGGTCAATCATTCCAGCAGAATTGCAGGCAGGTCCAAGATCACCTCTCACACCACATTTCACCTATAACAATTAAACCAGAATGCATCCAATCTCATGAATTAGGTAAATTCAAGTAACAAACATTTAACTAGTACTTGTACACATATAATACTCAGGTTGGATATGAAACACCATATTAACTAGTTGGCTTAAATGGTTGAACTAAATGTAAGAAAACAAATATATGTGCGCACACACAGATTCCTGACTCAAATTTAATCTAACCACTTCACCACACCTTTCTCTACTTAAAGCAATATCATCAACCAGAATAGAGTAATTGAACCATGTACTGGAAGAATGTAGAAGGAAAGGGAATGTGCTGACTACTGAGTGTGCTCTCACCATGTAAACATAGCTCTCATTTGATGGAGGCAAAGAAGAGGCTGAGGCCGGTACTGTGAATTGCCAATTCGGAACATATAAACCATATAATAGCGACAAGTATACCACAGACAGTGAAAATGCAATACACCTGCAATAAGAAAATACAAATGTCAAAGTGTGTAGAAACAAAAAATCAAAACCATTTCTGCACTCATAGATACCAGACAGGAAATGAGGAAGAAAATAGTTCAGGGTTTAACCAAAAATCAAGTGATCTAAATATTTGATAAACACTATTTTTAGTTTACTTGCAATCTAGATATCCTTAATAGTGGAAAAATACTAAATTGCGTAATTCAACTTTTGGAGTAAAGGCTACTTGCATGGTTGGAACCCATCTCCCCTTGGACAATTAATGTAAAGTCATGCTGTAAATGCAAACATGTTATTGCAATCATCTTGATGACTCTAATGACTTTTTTCTTCAATGACAGTCAATTGAATGATTTAAAACAGTAAGAAGTACTATCTTCAACACGGATATTCATCCTTTGTCTAAAACAAAATTCATATTTTTGTCCTTTCCCTTTATTTTAAATTGGATCTTTATTGCATCATTATTCGGTACGGGTTTCACTTGAGTGCGATACTAGGAGGGGTGGCTTGGATACAATCCTACCAGGATTTTTGCACAAAGTGGCCGCTCTCAAAACTTGAACCCACGGACTTTCAGTTGACAAGCAGTCCAAGACTTTTACCATTGCACCAGACAATGGTCCTCCATCAACCTATAAAAGGGAGGGAGGGAAAAAAAATCTAGGCTAGTTTCAAGAAAATAGGATTGATTACTGGTCACAGGAGAAAGTTACTAATAGTGAGCAACAGCCTTGAAACTTGTAGTACATAACACAGTCCCAAAAATTAAGACCTTACCAATGCCAGTATTGACCCTTGAAAAAACGTTCTTCCCTCCAGCTCCTACATGGAAGCCAGATCTCACACAAAGCCGCAACAACATATCCAATAGATATCCTCTGGAGTAAATGACAATGAGTTCAGAACAAGGGGATGAAGTAAAGACATGCTTATCTGCAACTAATTCAACAGCCCAATCACTCTGCCTAAGCAGCCATCTGCTGAGCTAGTGGCTAATGTGGCCTATCCATGTGATGATCACTTGGGAAAAGCCAAAGTAAACTGATCAAATAAAACTTGCAGGAAGACTACTAGTGCCATGTTGCTTCATTTGATGAATCGTTAGGTAATAATTTTCCAGTAAAACCTTTTTGAGAAATAATCACGTCTTTAGTACAGAAGAATCATATAATTTGCTTGACAATGTACATCTTCCAATCATTTGATATGAACAGTGGCTAGAAAAAGATTGAACCAAATTAGACCACACCTGCAAAATGCCCATCCACCTTATTTTTTCGATGTCCACACCATATGTCAAGGAAGTCACTCCATGCAGATAACCACCTGAAATGAAATGACTCTTACACCAAAAATAAAATAGCAAAATATAATAAAAGAAAATGACTAACGGAGTAAGAACATAAGCATGACTAGATTCCAACCATAGCAAACCTACCAAATGACCATTAAGATAGGAGACATAAACACACCATTGCTATATGATTCATTAGATGCTTTAACCCTTATCTTTCAAATCCACTTGTGTTATTTGAACACATATAGTATGTTGAAAACAACACCAATATATCCTGTTATTTCACAACCCCCCCCACCCCCCAAAAGGTTGCTTTTAGGACTCAAGCATGACCAATTGATAATGCAAGCTCACATATGCACAACATGTAAACAAAAGGGTTTATATTGGAAGCTACCAACAATTTTACCTTGAAGAAGAACACCTAAAAGAAAAAGTTTCACTGCCCTAAACACTGCTTTCCATGTAGCCTCTGCTTTGTTGGGTACTTTCTAAAATTGCAAAGCTTTAATTATTTAAATCGCACTGAAGACTAAAATATAAAAACTAAAATCAAATGTCAATTTCTTGGTAGCAAACCCTATCATTACCTTGTACACAAGTGCAAGAGAAACCCCAGCAATGAAAAGAAAGAAGGGCATCACAAAATCAGCCAAGTGAATGCCATTCCATGGCGAATGAGTAATGATTGGAAAAACCGCGCCGGCATAATCAACTAATATCATGAGCTGCAAAAAGCAAGCAATGCAGCACTCAATAACCACTATAATAAAAATCACCAAAGCCAGTAATCACATTACACAAATTAAAAAATATGGTTTTTCTTATTTTGTAACTTACTATTAAATTTTGTAGCTTAAAAAAAATCATTTTGTTCACATTTTTTTCTACAACTCAAAGACAAAATTAAGAATTCTAAACGAAATTAAGATTATTGTGTATATCAAATTCAAATGACTGGCATTATTATTACTGATCAAGAAATATATTTATATCGATAAAAATATTTTAAAGAAAACAAAAAAAAAAGAAGAGAGGAGCGATTCATTTTTATGGTAAAAATGGTTCGAACTAAATTCTTTTCGTATCTCAGATCCCTAAAAATGTAAAATAAATAAATAATTTCCTAGTCCTACATTTTCTCAGGAAGCAAACAAAGGCTTGCTGAGTCAGCCAAAACGGCGTTGACTTTAAAACCACTTCCGTTGGAGCAAAACAGAGTTAAACAACTTTGCTTAAAACACATACTTCGAACAATAACGAAGCGAATGAGAAAATCAGA
>FXXK01000660.1:0-38619 GCA_900184695.1 Betula pendula
GGTCTTTCTGGCCTCTTTCTGCTTTCACTTGGGGTAGCCGAACGCTACTTTGTTCTTTAGATGTTTTTACTTTTGACTGTAAGATGATGTGGGACGTTGTCGGGTGAGAGGTGGGGAACGACGTCGTGTTTTATTTCTGCGACGCTTCCCAAAACTATCTGTTTATCAGATCTGACTCTAAGGATCCTGTGCACTCAGGGCAGTCTTTGGAAGGAATCTTAATGTGGGTCACATGACGAAGAGCTGAGGAGGACCTTATTATCTTCATTTTCTGAGTTTTGGATCCAGGAGGGCCTGACATTTGCCAAGATGTCCTGTTGGAGGTCTTTTTGCTCAGAGGAGTCTTCTTCTTGCTTTTTGAAAGGGAGATTGGCTGTCCTTGGGGAGGGGAAGCTGGGGGCGGACTTGAAATTCTGGGCCTTGGAGGGGCACGGTGGGTCGGGCTTTGGAGACGCCTGTTGGTTTCGAACTTGGGTTGAATCGGAGTGCAGGGGCGCTTGGGAGGTTTATTCTGGGTAGCCTGGAGGTGGCCAGGATACTCAGAATACGGGAGGCGTCTTGGCTTTGGTGACGTTTGTATTTGTCCACCATTTGGACGAAAATTTGTCTGGAGAATGATTCATCGTATCAGTAATTTGTGTTATTGGGCCTTTTGAAATCCAGGGGGACCATGAAAAAGCCAGGAAATGCAGGTGAACTGAGGAAGAACTAGTTTATGACCATCAACTTGGTGAATGAGTCGCAAAATATCCGACTTCGCATCTCTGACGGATCGGTGGGCATCGATGTCCATGAATAGGCATAATTATGGGGCACCACTTGGCCATAACAAGGTTTGGACTGTCCTTAAAAAATTTGTAACTGGAAAAACAAGGAGTTGGGGGGGGTGCGCTAAAGTCAAGGAAATTGAAGAAAACCTTCTACAGGCTTCAATGTTAGTTTCATGATTAGGTTAGCCTATGCCTGATTTGGAAGGAGGTTTGGGAATAAGGAAGCAAGCCACTCATCTGGATGGATAAATTTAAAATTTAAATATTTGGATGATAGGTTTTTTTTGGAATTTTTTAGATTGGACGAATCATTACAGGGCGTATGATGTGAGGATATCCAAAATTTAATCGTTCAGTTTTTTTCGAGGATGGGATGGCAGGAATGCAGTCATTTTATTTACCAAAACGAATATTCCTAGCGCTATGACAGCCAGGGGTTTTTAAATGGGAATGAAACATTGTTCAATGGTAGAACAGTTCCATGACGAGGTTCTATGGAAATAGGGAGTTGTTTTTGGCATAAAATTGTTTTTGGAGCTGACATTTTCTGGGAGGATGATGCCAAGGTCAACAATTTGTAGCCAGACGCCTGGTATGAGTTTTGGGAATGCTCAAGAACTGGTAGGATTTGTTTGGGTACTTCCAGCGCTGAGAAGGCTGAGAGAGCTTGAAGTTGGTCTCTGGCAGTGACAGTTCCAATTTCGGGAGTTGTGTATGCAATTTTTGGATCCATGTCAGGAAGAGGGGTTGGCGGAGATGAAAGGGCAGAGAGATGCTCTTTCTAGTGTCCTTGTGAGGAGACGGCTTCTCCTCGTTTTTGGCGGAGCTTGTCGTCATTTTCAAGTTGCCAAAAGAAGTTGTTTTTCTGACATTTTTGTCATTGTAAAAATTCTGGCTGGTAAAGGAGTCGGATTGCAATTTTGATCCCCGCTGCAAGAAAGTAATGTCAAGGTCAAAATGCTGGTAGATAGCTGCCCCTGCAAAATTTGTTTTGATGCAATGGTTTTGATATTTTTCTAAACATGTTTGCAGATTTGCAATCAACTCGAAGAAGGACTTTTTGATTTACATCATTTGAATTTGGTTGGATACATAGCACTATAGGACAAAAATTTTTCTTTTTTGCATAGTACTATAATTTGTTTTGTGAAGAAAGTCCATTACCTGAGATGAAACACGACAGTGTTCAGGTTGAGTGGAGGTGACTTTTTGTTTCAGCAATGCACAAAGCAATCTTCAGAGGCGTCCGGGTTTCAACATTTTGAAGCATGAGTGGATACTTGGGATTCAAGACAAGGAAGAGTTGGAACAAATTTTTGATTTCTTGAGCGCATAGCGTATCTCCGGGGAGGTTCAAGGAGGAGGAGAGTCTGACAGTTTATCAAAAGAGGTTTTTGATTTTTTGTAATTTTTTCTGATAGAAGGTCTGCAACATAATTGAGACGGATCCTAAAAAGCGCGTGCTAATTGGGTTTTTCAAGGTTCATCTGAGGACATTTATAGGAATGGGTTAATCGCACAGCTGATATGGACTGATTTTTGGTTGACTGGATATCTGTACCGAATATCGGTATTAGTTTGCAAAAATTATTACTTCACTGTGGGCGAAGATGACCAACACTTTGTTTTGAGCTTACTTGAGAACGCGATGATGTAAATGTTGTCAGTGGTTCTTCAAGGGATTTTGAAACATTAGACTCATTCAATATGGGACAATCGCAAATTTTGGGAGAAGGACCAAGGGACTATGGCTTCCATAATTTCTGGGAACTTCGGGAAGGTGCATTTTTTATCAACAGGCATTACGATTCATTCGCTAGTTGCCAAAGGGAGTAACAAACAGTTTTGTTTATCTGTCTCATTCATATCTTGGATTTGCAAATCCAGCTTCATGTCAATTGGGAGAACAACATTTACTGTTACGGTTTTTTGTGGAGATCTCTTCTTGTCGGAAGTAGGATAACGGCTCCCATTCTAAAGGATAGTTCAGAGTTTTGCTAATTAATGCCAACCTAGAGTTCCACGTTTCTAGTTCGATTTTTTTGGAGTAGGAAGGCTGGAACAAGCTCAAGGTGATTTACTCTTTGTGAATGTCCGCTTTTGTAATAAATCTTTTATTTCAGGATTGGGCAAATTCAGAGAGGTTTCGGAATTTCATTTGGATAGCCTTGCTCTTTGTAGGAATCTTTTTTCATCCAAATTCCTTGATGTAAGCAAGGGCTGACTGAATGGTGTTTCCGTGTGCCAAAGGCATTTGGGGAAGATGCTGCACAAACTTGCTTGCCGAATCCGTCTCTTCAAGAGAGGTTTAATCTCTTCTGTTGAAGATGTTGGCTGAGAAGTTTGTCTTCGATTCGTTTAACCTTGATTGTCATCGTGTAGAAACTCAGCGAATGTTTTTCTGTTTGGATTTAATGGCAGGTTAATTGTTTTTGGAGATTTGGTTATTTTGGATCAGGAAAGTGTTTAGTTTGGAAGAATCAAGTTTATTGAAATTTAAACTTTATGATTCTCCAAGGGTTGAGTTGTAACACATTACATGGCTGTTGTACCATGGGTATAACAAATAATGAAAGGTAACCTAAAATGGATTTGTCAGATATGTTTCGAACTAAGACAAAGTTTGTTTTAACCAAACATCTGTCCTTGCAAACATGTGCTTCTGCGTCAAAGTATATGCTTTTAGCTCCTTGCGCAGTTTGAGGGTTTCTTTTTAGATTATGTAATATTGGTTGGATTAATCCTTCCTGGTACAAGCTTGAGTCCAGCACCTGAATCATCAGGGCGATAACATCAGATTGAAGTGTGAATGACCTATTGATTTTGAACTACATTTCATTGATCTGGATTCGTATTCATTACAAAGATTACATTTCCTGTCTTTTGTAAGTCTCATTATCAAACGGTTCTGGATTTTCGTCTCGGCTCTCGCTACTGTAGCGGCTGAGTGTAGCGACAGTTTAAGGATGTAATTCAATTTTAAAAGATACAGTCTTTTCAAGGTTGTGATGTCTTCTTTTAATTGTTTGGATTCGTTTTGCAGTTTTAAGTTCAAGTTGCAGATCATTAATGGTGATCGGCTTTTAGCTTATTGTTAAATTTTTTTAAATTTTCATACTTATTTTCCTGGGTTTTTGAAGTAGTAGCTTCATTATCTTGTTGTTTTAAAAGTTTCTTTAACTTTGTAAGTATTGGGTTTTTAATTCTGGATTTTCAACTTTTTGAAATTGCATCAAGAAGGAATTCTTGATGTTTCAGTTTTTGTTAAGAGTTGATTTTCTTACAGATGTGTCTTGACAACAAATGAGATGTTTGGGTTTTTTGGTCGTGCCTGAGGATGACCAGATGAAGATGACCTTCTTCTGAATAACAGTATCTGGTTCACTTGACTTAGTATCTCTAATGTCTAAAACTTTTATAAGTTTTCTTGTTTTCATTAGAGATTTTGGTTGTTTAATTTTTTGTCTTGCAGTCAACTGCAAAATGGCCTTGCTTGCACACTTGTGCAACCTCTTTAGATCTTTGTTTTGGTTGTTAAACCTAGACTTAGATCCATGTTTTTTATGAAAACATCATTAGACTCAAATCTTCTTTTGAAGTTTTTAAATCTTTTATGAGGTCTTTCATTTGAGGATGTATGGGTTTTGTATTTGCCGAGATGGGCCTACTGGGGTAGTCCGTATTGTTCTCAAGAAGTTTCCCATTTCATATTTAGCCTTACGTTTATCTTTGTTTGCTGTGTTTGATATTTTCATATCAATACACATTTTTAATCATTCTTTTTGGATAATTGAAACAAGGTTTCCGTAGGTGAAGTATTCATATTCTATGACATTACTTCATTTGATAAAACCTGTTTGATTTTATGGGCAAAAAGACTAGGTAAACCGTTATGAATTTTCTTTCCAAAAGGTTGACTACTGTCGTCTCTAACCATGGACTTTGGAGATGAATACATCTTTGGTACCATCTAAAGTCAGAATTGGTAGGACACCTCAAGTTGCTGAGTTGGTCATGTATCCTAGATTTGAGTTCACTGGGTACCAATGAAGTGTTCAATTATGGTGAACACCAAAGTGTTAATACAATCAGAATATGCATTCCAATTGTTTCATTGAAAAGAGGAATTCCATCAGGATCCTTTTTGATTGAATTCCTGATATCATCTTCAGATGTTGTGATAGGTGTTTTTCCCACACTGAGCAAGTGTTCCTGTGAATCCTGTTACCAGGAGATCAAGGATTTCTTTTTGGGTCAACACATGATTGTTATAGTAACTATTAGCTACCATAGACATATGTTGTGAGTTTGTTGAGGAGTTCCTGCTCAGATAGACCATCTATGTTCCATTCATAGAGTTTATTATGAGACATGGAGAAACAGCAAATTGAGAAGAAAGATGTATTTCTTCGTTTTGGACATCCGGAGGGGTTGGTCTGGGATACCAATTTCTTGTGAGAGCTGTGGACTGGGTCCGCGTAGGTTTGTGAATCCTATTCAGTTCTAGACTGGAAAAGGCTTCTTGAATTTTTTTAATTTCCTGATCACCATCAGATTCCGAGGAGGTTTCTGTTGATGTATGGGGAAATGACAAAGTATTGATATGTTTTGATGATGTGGCGAGATTCTGGAGCATTTGTTCAATTCTCTCAATCGGTTTACTGGAATTAACTTGTAAAGCATTTCCAAGCTTTATTTCTGGTTTAATTAAAGGTTTCTCTTGTTTAAGAGGTTTGTTGGAAAGTTTCTCTTCAATTTTATCCAATTGCTTACCTATGGTATGTAGGTGTTGGTTGGTAAAATTGTTTTGTTCGAGAATTCTTCTAGTATTTTCATCTTCAGTTAAGGCTTTAAAGGGGGCAGCTATAACTTCTGATTCGAAATGTTTAATAATTAAATTATCTAGAGGAGGATGATTTGAAAGAACAATTGTTTTATCTTCTGTTATCCATTTATGTTTGGTAATGGTTTTTACCGTGTTTTCTTTGATTTTAGAACAAGGTTCTTCATCAAATTTAGTTTCGGGATAGAATTCATTAATGAAATAATCTCTCACAAGGAAACTCTGCCCCTTTCCCTCTCTCACAAGGACATAGAAAGAATCTCTGCCCCTTTCTATTCTCCGCCAACTCCTTCTTCTGATCATATGCAGAAAATTGCATACAGAACTCCCAAATTGGAACTTGTCACTCCAAGCCAACTTCAGTCTTCTTCTCAGCCTTCTTCAGCGCTGAAGTAGCAAACAAATTTACCATTCTTGGTAACATTCCCAAACCTTCATACCAGACTGTTCTGGCTACAAATTTTGATCCTTTGGCATCATCCTCCCAGAAAATGTCATCTCAAAAACAATTTTATGAAAAAACAACTCCCTATTTCCATAAACCTCTCATGAACTTGTTCTACATTGAACAATGTTTCATTATATATATATATAAGAAATCCCATCTAAATGCAGGTTAGTTTAATAGAATAATTTAAAATTTTTTTTTTAAAAAAAATAAATCTCTCTAATTTAGTTTAAATAAAAACTTTGTCCTTTTATTTGATTTGGCTAACAAATAAATCAATTTATTCCTGAACTGTCCATATTACATCCTAGAGTAATTTAATAAAATCATTGAACGAAAATATTAATTTTTCTAAATATATTACTTAAAATTTCAGTAGTAGACGTTATTGAGTTTTTTTTCTTTTTTTTCTTTTTTGTACTTATTATTGAGTATGGTCAAACCCTCCTTCGTTAATTATCTTAATCTGAAAAAGGAAAATCCTGCAAGCAAGTTATTTTTGAGTTGATAATTAAAGTTTATCAATTCCGAAACAATCTGATAAGTTTGCGTATTAATTGCTTGATGGTGACTCCCATTCAATTAAAAAAAAAAAATTAATTGGTTGATGGTGACCAAAACTTGCTTCACTATCACTACATGTCATACTCCATACTATGGTAATGGGGACAGACTTTTTATCCAATCGTTTTCTTTCTTTTTTTTACAAAAAAAAAAATGCATAAAGAAATAAATTTTGTTTGGATATAGGTGGAAATTGTTCCCCGTTTTCTTCTGCCACTTTTGTCTTCTACATTAAAAAAGAATATAAAGATTGTCCGTATCAAATTTTTAGGTTTTTGGAATTTTTCAGATATTTGGATAATTTTAAGTCTTAAAAGAGAGGGTTGTGCAGCTTATGTGTCCCTTGAATTTTAGGATGTGAGACCTACTTATTGGGGGATGTGGGCCCCGTAAACCCCTATTTTAAATTTCTTTTAAATTTATGTAAATTTAGACAACTTAATAAAAAGACATTGTGATCCCCTTTTATTTGCCTTATACATCACAGATACCAAATGCCGAATTGTCAATTTTGAATTATTACTAGTAGTTCATTTTTGTGCAAAATAGGATTCATTATATTTTCAAGTGAACTTTAAATTATTCATTTTATGCTTTAAATTATATATTATAAATTTAAGTGTATATATTGACATATTATTTAAAATGTTAAATGATGTAATATCTTGTATATTGTTAGATATAATTAAAAAAAAAAGAATCATAAAATAGATGTTATTAATTTCAAGTAAAATTGAGAATATTCATACGTGCATGACATGCATTTTCCATTAAAGGCATCCTTCAATTTTATGCTAGATCTTTCTACAAAAATTGTTCTTGAAAAAAGAAAACAATTTGTAAATATGAAAAAAAAAACCATTTTATTTTCCCTAAAACTAACTGTAAATATTAAATGCTTTTATCGTGCATAAAAATATTCAATATCTTTCATGACTCGAATTTCATTAAAAAAAATCTTACTATTTTTTGTTGTTAAAAGCACCTATTAATCTTTTATTGCAAATTTATTTTTAGATTCCGTTTATTTCGACGTGAAACATTTTTTGCAAAAGGTTTTCTTAGCATGGTGTAAAATATTGGTCAAGCTAAATATTTTAAGGTTAACCAAGAAAAATAACCTCCATAAGGTGTAAAAATAGTTTATGCTTGTCAAATGCGTAAATTATTTTTTGCCGCTAGCTCACACTCTTGAAAAGACTATTGTAAGAGGATCCTTTATGAAGCTTACCTGCTTGAATAAGTTTCAAGCTGATCAAACACCTACCCAGACATGTGAGCTCTATAAGAATTATCTCATAATTGTTTGCCCAAATTACAAGTAATATAAGTAGACAAATTGCACTGAGTTTCAATCCCATCTTTGAATACCTTTTATTCTCATACACTCTCTTTTTTCACATCTCATTTTCATCGTTCTCTTCCTCATAGCTCCTTAGATCACATGAAAATATAAGAAATATTTAACGATTTTTCATACAAACCAAACGCCAAAAAATGTTTTTTGAACCATTTTCAAGATTGCAAACAAACAGTGAAAGATAGCCATTTTTTTTTAGAAAAATATTTTGTTAATGCATAATTTTGTTTGATACATAGAATGTAGGTAAATTTCAAGTAGAATGAATAGCTTGGATTGCTGCCTTCCAATTACTAACACTTCACGAANTGGGCAAAAAAAAATTAAAGTCATTCATTTGAATAGTCAATGTTAAAATAAGTGTGAAATACTAACATATAGAGAATAAAAGCAAATGAGAGAGAGAGGGAGACACAATGAATTACGGATGGTTCGGTGTTAGACACCTACGTTAACCACTCTGAATGGCCCTTATGACTACATTGTGCTCATTAACTTGATTTGTCTACAGTACAAAGGTCCCTATTTATAGGGTATAGGATGAATACAATTATGGTAATCAAATCTTCTAGATTTGATTACAATCAACCATAAATAGAGAATATTACAATATCACCCAAATATAGAATATACGGAAAATATATTATATTTTTCGGTATATTCTAACATCCCCCTCAAACTCAAGGTGGAAGATCTTGTAAGTTGGAGTTTGAAAATAGAAACGGAATATAAATGCAGCTGAAGTCGGTAGTTGAATCAAAACGATATCGGCGAGAAAGGCTATAAGTGATGGCCAAAAAACGGAGACAATCCGTTAAAAGACCCAAAGCCGCAACTGACAATGATGAAAGGAGCAACGAAAAACTAGCTGTCAAATCCCATGAGGGGCCGAACCACATTGTGTTACGGCCGGAGAACGGAGACAATCCGTTAAAAAGACCCAAAGCTGCAACTGACAATGATAGAAGGAGTAACAGAAACTAGCCGTTAAATCCCGTGAGGGGCCGAACCATATTGTACCAAGATTCATCAATGAAGTGCGCCGCATATCACAATAAAACAGGGCTGAATATGAACCCTAAAAATCCAAAGAGCCGACTACGTGCCAAATTTTCAAAAGGGATGTGGTCCACTTTAACCAATTTCAAAAGAGCCGATGGTGAAGACCACTTTGACCAATTTCCAAAGAGCTGATGGTGAAGACTGAGCGCGCACACTGCTGGAGAAGACAAGAGGCTAGCGGGTGGCCAGCGATGGCGGCACGTGGCGACGACGAAGGACCGGCGTGGGCCGGTGGTGAAAACTGAGTGCGAACACTGCCGAAGAAGACAAGAGGCTGGCAGGTAGCCAGTGACGGCGGCATGTGGCGGCGACGAAGATGGATCGGCATGGGCCGAGAGGCAGAGCCGACAAACGAGCCAAAATCCAAAAAGGGCCCGCTTGGGCCAAAACACAAAAGAGCCGACAACGAGCCAAAATCCAAAAGAAGCCGGCTTGGTAAAACACAAAAGGACCGACAATGGGCCAAAATCTAAAAATGGCCGGCTTGTGCCAAAATACAAAAGAGCCAACAACAGGCCAAATATGAACCTCCATGCTAAACTTCCAAAATGAGATTATCAAACCTTTTTTTTTTTTTTTTTTTCTCGCATCTTCATCTTTTTTTTTTTTTTTCTTCTTCTTCTTCTACTTTTCTTCTTCTTTTTTTTTTTGGAAAAATAAAACGGCTAGGATCAAGTGTGGCAGGGTGCAGGGAAGTTACCGTATACTGCAGGGGCTGAGATCTGGTGCGGCAGGAACCACAGTAAGATCGCGTACTGCAGGGGCTAGGATCCGGTGTGGCTAGGCGCAAGAGTCTTACTGTGAGCTCGGATCAGGTGCAGGGATCTGGTGCGGCAGAGTCTACAGGAGAATCTGGTGAGTCGTGGGCTTGGATTGGGTGCAGCAAGGAGCACGGTAAGTCTGGTGAGCTCAACTGCAAGGAGGCCGGCTGGAGCGGCGCGTGGAGGCCCGTCCAACGTGGTGTCGGCGCGTGCTGATGGCAGGGAGGCAGATCGGCAGCCTCCGATCTGGATGGTGGTTTTCGTTTCTGCATAAGGCTGACGGGGGCGGCGCGTGGAGAGTATGGCTGGAGCGTCTGAACAGAGAGGCAGTGCGTGGAGGCGCATCACACGTCGGAATGAGCTGTTCTCGGCAGAGATGGACCGGCTGGCGCAAGATCTGTTGAATGGTGTGACTAGTGAGGTGAGTGAAGGAGCGTAGCGGCGCCATGAGGTGCGTGAGAAGAAGAACAGGAACGTTAGGAGGCGCGTGAGGGCGCATGGATTATTGTTTGGGGCTGATTCCGACAGTGTTGTGTAGATTGGCTTCCAAACTTTCAATACATGTGCTGCATTGTATGATATAAGGCTTGGAAGGCTGAGATCCGTGGAAGACAATGGATGAACGGCTATGAAGGACGCCAGAATGGTCAGTTCATCGGAAGGAACACCAGGAAACGTCAAGGACGTTTATTGAAGGCCACAAGAAAGTAGCTTTGATACCATGTTAAAATAAGTATGAAATACTAACATATGGAGAATAAGAGCAAAAGAGAGAGAGAAGGAGACACAAGGAATTACGGGTGGTTCGGTGTTAGACACCTACGTCCACTACTCTGAATGGCCTTTAGGACTACATTGTGCTTATTAACTTGATTTGTCTACAGTATAAAGGTCCCTATTTATAGGGTATAGAATGAACCCTAAATAGAGAATATTACAATATCACTCAAATATAAAATATACGAAAAATATATTATATTTTTCGATATATTCTAACAGTCAAGACTTAAAGTATGTAGCTGATGTTTACATACAACATTTTTTTCCACCGGATATTTTGTTCTTGCTGATTTTATTTTATTTTTTTTAATTTTGAATATTCTTACTTATCTAAAAAAAAAAAAAGTTGTTTTCCCATTCACGATATGGATGTGTCAAAATGAAGAAGTGGAGATTTTAATGTCTATACGCCACGAGTCTATCTATCTGATAGAGAATTGAGAATCCCAAAATGGGGATAAAGGCAGTCAATTTGTATAGCGGAGCGACACGGGCGCACAGGTGGGGTGGAGGGGCCCACACAAATATTTTTCGTTCCAAAAAAAAAAAAACACGTCTCCATTTTCCAACGAAAAAACAGAGGAAGACCAAAAGAAGTAGAAATCGGAAAGCTCAGGAGTTAAATGACGACATGTGAAGCCCATCCAACAAAGCAGGGGGGGTCAACCAGCCCATGCCATTGTTCTCTATTGTGTGAAACCTTAATAAAAGGGAAAGACAAACACACACGCTCTCCCCTCAATCCTTCCTTCCTACCCTTCTTCTGTCTTTAACAATTTTCTCTCTCTCTTTCTCTCTTGTTTTTTCTTTTTTTTTGGTTGTTAGAATTCTAAATATTCTAAGATATTCTAACATTGGTTACTGCTACGTGTGAGGTAATTTGGTTCCCAGGTAGATAATTGTCATCCTGGTCCTCGCTAAAACTCTCTCTCTCTCAGAAGATAAACACATCACTATTTCTGGTGTGTTCCAGATTTGTCGGAGTCCTCTGATTCGGGTACTATTTTTTTTTATTTTTTTTTTCATTTTTATAGTTCATGTAGCAATCTCATATGAATTGGGTTTAATGCTGATTGCAGAAAGAATTTAAATAATTATTGGTGATAGCTTGTCGTTCATAGATTTTATATATATATATATATGCGTTTTGTGTAGAAATATTCAGTAATTTCGTTATTGAAGATTTAATCTTGCTCATGCAAGTTCAATTGTTATCATCATTGGAAGGACCCAAGTTCATTACTTTAGTGAATTCGGTACTTTTTCACTGTGATTTACACATGTTCTGATTCTAAATAATTTATCGCTTTCTGCACAGCTAGAATCAAGAATATATAGATATTCTGCTTTCGGTAATGGGTTTTACTGCTATTGTTTCAGGGGCTCTGCATATTTGTGTTAGCCTTTGAACCACTGCTTCCGCTCTTCTTGATTGGAGGCTTGGAGAGGTGAAGCTTATTGCAATTCTATTGAAGCCTGGATTTAAGATGAGAGCAATGGCCCGATCTCTTCGCCATGTTCGATTTGCTTTTCGGCATCAAAACTGTAATTACTCGGGTGGTTTTGTAAAAACCCGGAACCATTTGATGGGGACCAATACTGGGACCGCATGTCAACTTACTAACAGAAACAGTGCTGAATTGGATAGATTTCGATACCATACGTTTATTATCTCAAGGTTCTTGTCAGTAGGTGCCGCTGAAGTTACAAATGGAGGTTGCTTTTCATTTCTAGTAGTCATCAATTGTAAATTTTTCCCCTTCTATTTAATGAACTTGTATCAACTTTGACATGATTTCCCCACCTTTTGTCGTTATGTGTTATTGCTGGTTCAACTGCAGAATTGAATAGAGCAGGGCCTCTAGTTGAGTATGAACGAAGAATTGCTGCTGGTGAACTTGTGGATGGCGATAGCTGCCAGGTATGGCACAAATTCACCCCTGCACGCTTATTTGTCTGTTTTGAGTCATGAAATGAGGAAGATGAAAGGTATCCAATTAAACATGCCCGATTGTGTAGATGTTTTCGAGCATTACACTTTCAGTTCCCGTCATCTTGTAAGGATAATGGATCAAATAGATTAGTGGGCTCTTTCAATAGTTTAATATGATTGATGTGCTTTTCTTATAATAGGTCAATCTTAATGGGCAATTTAGTTTGTAATTCTTGTAAGGTGTTGGGCCTTTTTGTAAGTCAGGTAGGGGTTAAGTAGAGTTGTTTTAATTGGTCTGATTGGATAAAAGGGAGAAGAAAAGAAGAAGAGGATATCGAAGATCATTAAGTTTGAAATTGTAATCTTGTTTCTTGGAGCTAGACTGAGCTCGAATCAGTCATTGGAGGTTTAGGTTCCTCGAAAACCTGAGTATCAATTCATTCCAATTTTCCATTCCATCTTCATCATTCAATTCTTCCATTTACTTCCATTTATCCTTTATAATAGAAAATTACAAATACAAAAATAGACACATTCATTATACCTCTTTTGTGAGAACTGATTGTGCTTTCATGCAGAATTAGTACACAGCTTGACGTTCCCACAAACTGATCATTCAACTTATTTTTTGCTTAGTTGGAAATTTTAACATTATTGGATTTGTGAATCATCTAATATTTTTAGTTATTTATTTAGGGCATTAGTTGTTAGTGTACTGGAAGATGGGTAAGAGCTTAATGGACTTTATATACTCAATGATAAGGCAATTAGTAGGCCTTGTCTTGTGTCTGATTTGGTTTTCCTTTTGGAATGGTCCTCTAAGAGTATTTTTGCAGGTAGGCACCCTAAGAGAACTTCAGAGACTATACGATGAGCTTGTTGCTTCAGCTAATGCATGCCGGTTGGATCGGTATTCGGCTTCAGAAAAATCTGGAAGGTAAATCCTCTGTTTTGTTCTTCCTGTATCATTATTTTGATTAAGGTAGATAAATTCTTTGTGATCATTTATTCTGAGGGTGCATCTGATTTAGAAATTTAGAATCTATATGTTCTTGTGTGTGTGTGTGTGTTTTTTTTAACAAAAATACCAGTTGGTCATTTAGTCACCAATTTGTTTTATGCAGGAGTAGGTGGTTGTGGTCTCGATTCATTCCACAATCTTCGTACGCACCTGTCAAAGGTCTATATCTTTATGGAGGAGTGGGCACTGGAAAAACTATGTTGATGGACTTGTTTTTTGATCAATTGTAAGTATACTGTGCAGATTTAGTCTGTTTTGGTTTTTGCCTGTCTTGATATGTATCTGTCATTCAGGATAATTGAGAAACAGTCCTGATAAGAATATGTAAAGACTATATGGCATTGAGATGGATGTTATTAATCTTATTTTCTTGATTTCAGCTCTCCCTTTCTCACCATTACTGCTGGACTAAGCTCCAATTACTTAATTTTCTCCCTTCTCAGGCCCTCTGGTTGGAGGAAGAGCAGGATCCATTTTCATGACTTTATGTTGAATGTTCATAGCCGCTTGCAAGTAAGAATCGAGATCCATAATAATTTGTTTGCTTAAATTTAAGAAAATTTATGTTCAGTAAAGAACGTCTTTCTTACTCAAACATGCTCTAATTGGATCACGAAACTTCTCTGTTATGAATGCGCTGCGAAATTTATTATCACTTTGTGGACCAGAGTTCATCTTATTCACTATTATTTTACATGGCACTAGGTCTTATTCAGATTTTGAAGTTTATCATGAATGTTGTATGTTTTTTCAGAAGCACAAGGGTGTGGCAGATCCACTCGAAGTGGTTGCAGGGGAAATATCTGATGAAGCAATTTTATTATGTCTTGATGAATTTATGGTAAATTACTTCTAGTGCTCTAACTTCCCTCTGTAGATCATATCCAATTGCTTGTATTTTTACGCCATATCTTGATTTCCTTTGTCATGTGGCCTTCCATAGGTTAACGATGTCGCTGATGCATTGATACTAAACCGTCTATTTAAACAACTGTTCAGCAATGGCGCTGTAAGTAGTATAATTTTTCTTTGTTTTCTTGTGTTCTCTGCTCTACACAGTATGATTTTTGGACTTTTTGAAAGTCAACATATCAATCAGATGTTTGTTTTTGTGTTTGGAGGTGTATAGATTCTTGTTTCAACTTCAAATCGTGCTCCAGATAACCTCTATGAAGGTGGACTGCAGAGGGATCTTTTTCTACCCTTCATCTCCACTTTGAAGGTGTGTACATGGATGTTATATAGTAAAGTTTGGTGATTAGATAGGCTAAATCACTGTGAGTTTAGCATATTTTTGCTCAAAAACAAGTGGGCTTTTTTAACTTTAAATTCATGCCAAGCCACTTGTGGTGTGACCCAAAGTATTCTTTTGAGTTTATGTGTGCAATTCCTAACTTATTCCTGTGATTTGAGGAATGCATGATCTGAATCTGAATTTTTGTTATATATGAGAAATTAAGGCTCTAAAGCCTCATACTTTTCCAACTCTATTAACATTAATAAATTGGAAAATTGTACTGTGCAGGAACGATGTATGGTTCATGAAATTGGTTCATCAATAGACTATCGGAAGATGACTTCGGTATGGTATCAGCTCTATCTGATAAAATATTTAACTTATGTCACACATTTGGCTGATAATTCCTACTTATTATAGATTTCTAACTTTAACTTTTCATGTTTGCACTTGAATTGCAGGCTGAGGAAGGTTTCTACTTCATTGGCAAGGACTTATCCAGCTTTCTCAAGCAAAAGTTCCATCAATTAATTGGGGAGCACATAGCTGCTCCACAAGAGGTGGAAGTGGTAATGGGAAGGAAATTGAAGGTAAGTCCTAAGCTAGATTTTGCAATGGCGTATGCAGAGCATGCTACTTAGTCAATTTTTTCCTTTTAGGCACGTTCTTAAATAGTCTACTCATGTCAGGTTCCTCTCGGTGCTAATGGATGTGCATATTTTCCTTTTGAGGAACTCTGTGACAGACCACTTGGCGCTGCAGACTATTTTGGATTGTTCAGTAAGTCATATCTAGCTTACTGGATTTTGACTTGCTTGTTGGGATATACGTAGCCAATTCCCAAGTAGTTGGATATGACAATGGTGAACTTAGTTAGGTTGGGCATGACATTCCTGTAATTGATTGATAGCCCACCAAAAAAATGGCCGTATTACTGAACTGGAGAGTGGCTAGACAAAACATACAACGGGACCTTTACATTGTTTTGTTTTTTTCACCTCATGCTTTAAATTTGGTATTTTATTTTCCTTTAAAGATGCCAATTTCACATGTATCCCAAGTTGGAGCTGCCAAAATGGCAAGTTTAATATTCTTTACGCACACCAGCTATCTGAAGTGTTTCATTTGGGTGCATGTCTTGTGTATGTATGTATGTATGTATGTATGTATGTGGATACACACACACATATATATGCATTCTAGATTTTTTTTCTTATATGACTTCCCTTATTTTCTTTTTGCAGAGAACTTCCATACCCTCGCATTGGAAGGTGTCCCAATTTTTGGACTACACAATAGGACAGCAGCATATCGGTTTGTCACTTTAGTTGATGTATTCCCCTGTTCTTAATTGGTTTGTCCTTTTCAAATCTTATGTTACTAAAATTTGGACTTCATCTTCTGGATTGGAGTAACAAAACATAGTTTCAGCTATTTGGTCATCCTCCACAGGGCACAGTTTAGTTATGGTTGCCACTTGCCACCAGCTCTTTATTGTCAAACACATTATTTTCTCCAAAATATAGTATTTTGGACAAGCATATTTTTGGAATTTGTGAAAAAGATGGAAAGCTTGAAAAGAATGTCACCTATAGAAATTAAAAATTGCAAAGATCTGTGTCCCAAACAGACCAACAGAAATTGTTTTAGAAGCAATCAAAAGCCAATTTTTGCCTGGATGCTTCCAGGCATGTCACGAATGTAGAAAGCAACTATTATTTATGTAGACTGCACAGAACGCGAAGGAAAAGAGGCTCTACATGCATAATGATTAAAGGCTTATATAAAAGGAATGCTATTTGAGTTGAATCTCTATGTTACAGTTTCATGTTGTATGCCTTATGGAATGAGTTCGTCATGGTTTCTTTTTTTATTTCTTGTTCCTTTAATTTTCGTTCCTTTTTTAGGAAATAACACTACTTAAAACAATAGTACCATCTGTATTGATGATGCTGTTAGATTTTAAAGAATGCCTTACAGATATGACAGAAATGATGATTCCATTGAAGTCTGGAAAAAACAGCTTGAATGCCATTTTCTGGATGGCAATTCCGAAGAATTTCTGTTACTTGAAGGGCCATAACCTGAAATTGAGATTTAAGAATCCGTTAACTTTTGAACCTTTAGCATCTCTCTGGCTCATTGGATGCACAAAAGGGAAGTTGCTATTTATATATATTTCCCAGTGAGAAGCTAATTCGAGCTAATGTTTTTATGGCTGTTGCAGGTAATGTACGATAACAAGGGCAGACTGATGTGTACAGCTGAAGGAAGTCCTCAAGAGCTTTTTGAAAGGATAGTGACAATTTCTGATGCTAAGCACGTTGCACCTAGAACTTCTTCAAGATCAAGGAAAAGTGATGATTTTGACCTTTGCGTGGACAATGAGCTGGGATTTGCAAAAGATCGCACCATTAGTAGGTATGATGCTCCTGTAGCATCAGTCTCTTTTTTTTTTTTTTTTTCTTTTCAGTTTCTTTTATGTGGTTTAGTAGAGATCATCCGTGATCCTTTTAAGCTGATGCAGAGTTGGGGGCTCTGTTTTTCTTCCTCTCTAGTACTCCAATTACCATTCCTTGCATGCCAACATATGTACCTGAATTAGTGGCAACCTAATTTCTTTCTGGTAATATGCTTGTGTAGACCAAGATTAAACTGTAATTTGCATTTGTTCAATCATTTCTTTCAATTTTTGGGGTTTGAGGGTGCAAAAGACAGTGGTGTTTGTGCTATGCTTTTTGGTCATCCAAAAAGTTAATATAACTTGATTCTATCTTGTTCTAGTTGATTTTTCCATGGGATATATCATACCTTGTTTTAAAAAAAAAAATAAAAAAAATTAATGATCTTTAGTTGATGCATAAACTTGCAATGCACAAAAGTACCTCAATTTTTTTTTTCTTTTAAAAAAAGAGTTCCTGTCTAATCATGAAATTACAATGAGTATGCTTATTTATTTTGTTGTTGAACGCATGATCTAAAATTTCGAACTATGGGACATGCTTGTCATCGTTCAACCTTTGGAGCATGTAGCACCTTATCCTCTATACTCATTTTTCACACTGCTATTGGATAGATTATTTTTCATTTCATTGAAGCATGTAAAGATTCAGATTGTTGGAGATTTTTCTATTTTATGATTCTAGGAACAGATATTTCAAGTTGGATCTTTCTCTTATATATTTCATATATACTTGGGTTGCGCCTTTGCACTTTTTAATGAAAATCAATTAGCTATAAAAAATAAATAAATAAAATGGAAGAGATATGCCATGTGAGGTTTGAATTGAGATGTTTATAGAATTATAGCCCTTTCATATCTTGTGGGTAGAGTATTTCACTTTTGCAGTCACTTTCAAACCTGGTTGCATTCTTTGCTAAAATCTTCAGGGCAGACATTGTTATTCTTTTGCTTTCCCTTTTTTAGAGTAGCTTATTCAATGTGGTAATCTTCTTCTGCTTTAAGTGCTGATTGTAAGACTGCTAATCAACGCAGATTAACAGAGATGAACAGCAAGGAATACTTAGAGCAGCATGCTACCATGTTTTTAGCAGAGAAGCAGCTCTCATAGGAAGGTGGCAATGAGGTGCCTTATAGGGCATGATACCTGGAAGGATCCAACATCTTCCCAATTGTTAGTAAAATTGGATGGTTGCACAAGGTCAAGTTCAGCTCCCAGTTTTGGTGCCACCTTAAATTATAGGTTTCACTATATCTACTTACTTCGAATAAAATGTAATATATGATGATAGATTCATGTTTTATTCCAATTGCACAGCTGTAGCAAACATTTTATGCCGTCAAAGTTATACCATTTCAGTTCACTAGCAGCTGAGCTGCACAAAATTGTCTGTTATATGGCCTGTCGATGGAGTTTCTGAATGACAAAAAAATTTGAAGCATTTTGGCTTCTACATGCTTTTCAAATGTCTTCTTTTGGCTCCATTTGCTTCCATGGCTATTACTTTCCCATCTCATATTTTGCTCACAAATGGTTCACACTGGTAGGATATCTTCAAATATTTTCTAAGTGGAATCTGTAAGAAACAATTTTGGGAGCTCAAATGAAATGTGTTATTTATTAGCATTTGAGCCCTTTGGACGAAGACTCAATTTGGATCACATAGGTAATGTGACGTGAGTTGAATGCAGGCAGATTTCTTTTAAGTAGTTATTCAACGCATGTCATGTCAACCGGTATGCATGGTGATGTGATAAAATGGTGTTAAAGAATAGAATTATTCTTCTACCAATAACTTCATCCTAAACATCTTTTACGAGCTCCTACGTTTTACGCGTTGTTTCCAATTTTTTTTTTTGTAAGTAAATTGTTCCCAATATTTGTGTTGCGAGATCTTCCTTGTAATATTATTAGCAACTAAAAAATCAAACCATTTAAGAGCATTCTCATCAGGCAAGCCAAATTAGAGGCTAAAATGAGAGAAAAAAACTACGTCTGGCTGAGCTACTTAAATGGAATAATAAAAGCTAAAATAGAGTAAAATATTAGTGCTTTAAAAAAGTAAAGAATTTTAAATGGAATAATAAAAGCTAAAAGAGAGTAAAATATTAGTGCTTTAAAAAAGTGGACAACTAAAAACAAAAAAAAAACAAAAAATTGCTAAGCCGGACCAGAAGGTCCAGAACACTCGATGCTGTTTTTTCATGACACCAGCCAAAAGGAAGACCACAATTAATGATATATTCATAACACATTTAAGTCCGTCTTTTTAAGGACAATTTGACGGATATATAAAACGGCTCATCAAAAAACAGGAGATGCAGAGATCATCAGCAATAAAGAACTTAGAATTACAAAATAATGAACTTACAGTCAGCTCATTAACACCACCATAAATTGAAATTACATCATTTCATGCTTTTACAAAAGAAACAAAACTATTTCCCCAAATTTTATCAACTCTGCATTTTGCTCATAATGATTAGACCCTGCAAATAAAACAGTGCCCCCCAACACTGATATCATTCTATTGACTGACCATTCTTCTCACATTCTTAATGTAGTTACTTGACCAAATGCATCCAGCCTAACGTTGGAAAGAAATGGAATAGGATCCAGTGTTTGGATCTTTGACAGCTTTGAAGTTGTCAACACTCATTCCAAAGCGACCCAATACAGAGTTGCCCATCTCTTTCAGCTTCCCTGCTCACAAGAACAATTTTAATGTTATTTAACTTGTGTCAATAACAGAAGCCATAAAGTGTGCAAAGAAGCATGTAAAAGTTTGTTTAAAAGCCTCAAGAATTCAGATAATACACTTCTAAGAAGCACCCAAAATCTGAATGAACATGACAGGATATATAAACTACACTAAATTCTAGTGTAAATGTACTGAGAATAAAATTGTAAACAAGAAACTTCAATATAAATCCATAAGAAGTGTTAAAAAAAAAGCACCAGATGTTCATAGCCAAGAATAGACTCTCATGATACAATTCTAAGAAAAAAGAGTAAAAAAAACTTCTTTAGAATACTTACCCAGCATCTCTTCCTTCATCTTTTCTCGCTTTTCTTCGGCCAATGGTTGCAAGCGGCGAATGGTTCTTTTAGCTTGGTCATTTGAAGGATCCAATTCCAAGATTTTTTTCATATCTACAAGTAAATCAAAGAACAAAATCAATTACAAAGTACCATCCTTTCGGCATACTGTTCGGTACAATGCTATGTAATCCAAGATATCCAACGAAACAAACTGAAGATTATCAAATTCAACAATAATATAATGGTTTTAACTATTATGTTAAATCCAAACTTACCAGCAATAGCCTCCTCATAATGTTCAAGCTTTTCGTGAGCTTCTCCTCTTCTAGCCAAAGCTTTCATATATGTAGGATTTAGTTCCAATGCTTTCGTGCATTCCTTGATTGTTTCCTCATATTTTCCCTAAATACATATATAAAAAGTTAAAGGGTCAAAAGCTTTATAAAACTCATGGACAGGAGGAAACAGGCAAATGAACAATAAGAGCAAAATTGGAAAATGTGGCACTCCTCCAACATTGAAAATGTCTCTACATTCGTTTATTTGTCAAGCACTCCCTGATTTCAGTCTCCATAATGCGGTTTCTAATCTATAATGTTAAAATATGAATTAAATGATTAAATTTACCGTTTTATATCGGCTTAAGCTTGCTTTTGGGACAAGTGAAGAACATATATAAAGATGATTCTATGAGTGGGAAAAAGAAGAACATACCAGTTTCAGAAAACATATAGCCCGATTTGAATAGCATATGGAACGCAATTCCACAGAGAGGGGGCATATCTGGAGCAACCTGTAAAGCAAGGTCATACTGTGACATTGCCTCCTCGAACAGCCCATCCTCCAAACAGCTTATTTCCTTCCGATTTCGCATCATTAGCTTCCGCTAAGGCTTTCTGCTTCAAACCAAAACAGATAAATATCAGTAGCTATAATGGTAGACATAGCAAACAATACGGAATAACCCTAACCTAGCCGAAAGCGTTCACGATTAGGGCCACTGACCACCCAAATAGAAGCAATTGAAGGAGAAAAGTTGCACCTTTCGAGTACCTGTTTGAGTTGTTCGTCGTCGATTAGGGCGCTATCGGAGTTAGCTTGTGGGGGTCCATTTCCTCCACTGCTGCTTGCCCCTCCATCAATGTTGCCGTTGCCGTTGCCGGCGTCGTCGTCGCTGGGGAGTTCGGTATCGCTGGCGGTCTCGAAGCCATCGGAGGCGTCCCTGTTGGCATTCGCCGATCTGGACGGTTCTGATTTTGATGTTGGGGGATCGACCTTGTTGCTCTCTTCCGCTTGAATCACCACCATCTTTTTGGAAGGGCTTTGTTCGTACGGGGTATGCTAAATTAATTTGCTGTGATTAGACGAATCTTATAGCGATCTTCCAGAAACTTCTTTCTCTCTCTCTGAAGCCTTTGCTCTCTCGCCACCGCTTCGAATTCTCTCGACGAATTCACAACGCACCGTCTCTCACCATCAACTCTTTTTTCCTTTTTCTTTTCTTTTAATACCGATTTTTTGTCTCTCCTTTTTTTTTTAGTAAGAACTTGAAGTAAACACCTCTATAATAATCTACTTAGGATATTTCACTTAGTAAATATATAAATTTCATCATATTAATATTTTTTTACCTAAAAGTATATTAAAAGGGGGAATGCCATGCAAACAATGCATTTGATTTGATAATGTAATTTTACACTTTTACCATTTCTCTTTTTTTTTTTCATTGTTAAATCAGGCATGATTATTTTTGTCTTTCACCATTTCTTTTAATTATAAAATTATTATTTACAACTAAATAAAGAATGATAGTTACAACTAGATAAATAGGGGTTGAGTTATATTTACAACCACTTTTAAAAACTACGAATAAAAACAAACCGTTTCTTAATTAGCTTTTTTTTTACTAGACTAGATTAAGATAAGATGAAACTTAGTGAAACATTGATAGTGTAACGTGAGTTCAACTTTCTTCTCCATCGACTACAAACACTATAAAGAGCAAATAATTATTTCTTTACTTTGTTTTGGATTGTAGCCTCAGGTTTGATTCATCTTCTTTAACTGTTCTTTTTGTTCATCCATTTCTCAAATCTGTTTCACTTTGTAGTATGATTTTATGTTTAGCCAAGTGACATTCTCTTAATTAATATTTTTTATTTTTATTTGTTATATTTGAATTGAATATGTAATTGCAATAATTTTCTTGAGTGTGATAGACTTCTTTTTTAAGCGACAATTCCTTTGCTTGCCTTTACACCTTCGTCAGGTCTAAAATTAAAGATGTTGTTCATGTTTGATCATTCTCTTTCAGTCTCCTTTTCAATTTTGAGTCTTAAGCTTTGTTTGATTCTTGGAAAAATTGAGAATCTTAATTTTAATTTCTTTTGTATTCAATTGAATATATACGCAAAATTTTATATGACTTTTAAGAGAAAAGCAAGACATCTGCATGTGAAGAAAGAAAATTTACATTTTTTTCTTTTTATTGGTCTTTGTCATTTTTTAGAAGGTGGGTCTGACCTCTTCCTACAAAAGCAAACAGTATGAATCTTTTCTACAATGATAGTGATTTCTTTGAACATTTTGTTGTACTTGGAACTTAAGAGTTTTAGAGGGCAGTGAGAAAGAGAAGAATAAAAAAAATGTGATGAACCCAATAAGAAATTTCGGCCATGGATTGTAATAAGGTAAAATCTTTACCTTTTTCTTTATAGTTTTGTTATACCCACTAATTATAGATTACAAAAATAATATTAGATTGGTAGGATTTAAAATGGTTGTTAATTTTGGTGGATGTGTTGTTTAAACCCATTTTGACTAATTNTTTTTCTACAGCTTTACGTGCTGTAGTTTTTTCTACAGCACGTAAGCCCAATCCATTTACAACTAGATAAAGAATGATAGTTACAACTAGATAAATAGGGGTTGAGTTATATTTACAACCGCTTTTAAAAACTACGAACAAAAACAAACAATTTCTTAATTAACTTTTCTTTGACTAGACTAGAATAAGATCAGATGAAACATTAATAGTGTAACGTCAGTTCAACTTTCTTCTTCACCGACTACAAACACTGTAAAGAGCAAATAACCATTTCTTTACTCTGTTTTGGATTGTAGCCTCATGTTTGGTTCATCTTCTTTAACTATTTTTTTTGTTCTCCCGTTTCTCAAATCTGTCTCACTCTGTAGTACAATTTCATGTTTAACCAAGTGACATTCTCTTAATTAATATTTTCTATTTTTATTTGTTATGCTTGAATTGAATATGTAATTGCAAAAATTTTCTTGAGTGTGATGGACTTTTTTTTTAGGCGACAATTCCTTCGCTTGCCTCTACACCTTCGTCAGGTCTAAAATTGAAGATGTTCATGTTTGATCATTCTCTTCCAGTCTCCTTTTCAATTTTGAGTCTTAGGGTCTGTTTGGTTATTTGGAATATTGAGAATCTTAATTTTAATTTCTTTTATATTCAATTGAATATATACACAGAATTTTATATGACTTTTAAGAGAAAAGCAAGGCATCTGCATGTGAAGAAAGATAATTTACATTGTTTTTTTTATTGGTCTTTGTCATTTTTCGGAAGGTAGGTTTGGCATCTTCCTACAAAAGCAAATAATATGAATATCCCTCTACAATGATAGTGATTTCTTTGAACATTTTGTTGTACTTGGGACTCAGGAGTTTTAGAGGGTAGTGAGGAAGATAAGAAGAAGAAAAAATGTGGTGAACCCAATGAGGGATTTCGGCCATGAATTGTAATAAGGTAAAATATTGACCTTTTTCTTTATAGTTTTGTTATACCCACTAATTAAAGATTACAAAAATAATGTTAGATTGGTAGGATTTGAAATAATTGTTAATTTTGGTGGGTGTGTTGTTTAGATCCATTTCGACTGGTTTCAATTTTATTTTTAATTTTGTTCTTTCTATGTTATTGTGTCAGTCAAATTTATTTTGAAAATTGAAGTTAATAATTGTAAAGTTACAAGGTAACACATGGTACACATCACAATTAGAAATAGAGAAATATCTCACTTTCACTTTCACACTTTCAAGTACATATTTTTTGACCTATCTATAGCTTAAAAATATTATTTGATTCAAAAATTAATAGTGATTTATCTAAATTAATGATCATTTTTAATATATCATATTTTTTCAATTTATAGTTTTACTTTTATTTGTTTAGAAAATTCAATATATACTTATTCAATAATTTAGATATTAAATCTATTCTATAATATAATAATTATTGATATTAAATTTATCCTACAATATATATATATATATATATGTGTGTGTGTTTGTGTGTGTGTGTGTGTGAAAATAAATATTAATATTGATTGGATCGAAGGAACTTTTTCTAGCTAATACAGTTTGAAAAAAGAAAAATTCTGTCCAATTTTTATTTATGTGGCACAATGCGATGGGTAAATAAGTCATGCACGAATTTAGTTGATTCACACTTTCGCTTAATGAGATTGGAAAAGATGGAATTAACACAATTTCAGACCACAAAAGGTGTGATTAAAACTCATTAAGGGTTACTTACCAAAAAAAAAAAATACACACTCATTAGGGCTAGGGTTAAACAATTAAGAAATAGCTGCCTCCTATTTAAAAACCTAAACATTAAGATGTAGCGTGTGCTACAAATGGTTTCATATTTGTATATTTATTGCACATCTTTTTGTACTGCTTGTTTCTTTTCTTTTCTTTTAACTCCTTTTAATTTTTTATTTTGCTGGAATAGAAGTAAAATGGGGAAGATCCATTTTATAATTTACATAAATTTTATTTTGTTGAATTTAATAATGTACATGATGCAACATCCTTCAAACACAATATGTTAACATATATATACTATTAAATCTATAAATTTGGACCACAAAATAAATCATTTTCATTTCATTTAAAATAAATAAGATCTTTATTTTTTTTTTAGTAATGCTATATGTCAAACTCTATTCAACTTTGTATATGTGGACAAAGATGAGTTTCACATATAAATTTTTTTAAAGAGTTTTATTTTGTATTTGTAGGGTCTATCTTTGTCCACATATACAAAGTTGGATAGACTTGCACAAAAAAATTAAAAATGTAGCATTTTTTTTTTTTTAACTAAAGTGCCACATCATTAACAAACTGCATTGCAGCAATCAACTACTCGCTAACGCACAACAACTTTCGTGCAACCCACCTATGCTTGCTCTGCTATCTCTCTTGCTTGTCCTTCTTACACTTTCATCGCTAGGACAAACACTCTGATATTGTTAAAGTATATTTGAATTACTTTGAAATTAAAAATTTGATAAAGATTAGAATATCTTAAAATTAGAAATTTTATGAAATTTAATCATCTTAAATTAAATTAAGAAATTTAATTGTGATTATATTGAATTCAAATTATATGTAACCTCTATAAATAGAGTCTTTTAGGATATGCAAATATACTCTAACTGATATTAATAGAGAACTTAACTATGGATATGCACTTATTAATAAACTGGATAACAATTTTTGGGAAACCTAAGGTTTTTAAAATCACAATGAAGACCTCCCACTTTACCGTATCATACGCCTTCATTAGGTCTACTTTGATGGCACACCTTGGTGAGCCTCTATCCAAAGAAAATTGCACAATAATGTTATTAATTATTTTTTAGAAGAGAAGATTACCATTTCTATTAATTACTTGTTGCTAGCTTCTGACCAATATAATTACATGATAAACTATCCTTATTATAGGAATAATGTTATACTCATTATCAACCTAGAAGTCAATAATGAGTAAGGCTTATGATCGAATTGAGTGGATCCTCCTTGAAGGGGTGATGCACAGGTTGGGTTTTGACGGGCGTTGGATACGGCTAGTTATGAACTACATCACTTCTGTTTCATACTCAGTTTTGATCAATGGAGAGTCGTATGGAAGTATCATCCCTACTCGGGGTATCAGACAAGGTGATCTCATCTCTCCCTACTTATTCATCTTGTGTGCTGAGGCTCTAAGTGCTATGTTGCAGGAGGCAGAGAGGAATAGAGCAATCACGGGGGTTCCTATCGCCCGAGGTAAGGTCCGGCTAAATCATCTTTTCTTTGCAGATGATAGCCTCTTGTTTTGCAAGGCTAATTTTCTCGAGTGGTCCCGACTTCGATTGATCCTGGGAAGGTACGAACAAGCTTTAGGGCAACGACTGAACCTTGAGAAAACCTCCATCCTCTTTAGCACCAACACTCCAGCCTCTGATAGAAGCCAGATTTTACAAGCATCAGGGGTACAGGCTACTAACTGCGTTGAGACATATCTGGGTTTGCCTGCGATAGTTGGACGATCTCGGCGTTTGGCTTTCACATCTTTAAAAGATCATATCTGGGCTCGTATTAGCAATTGGAAGAATAAATTCCTATCCCAAGCTGGGAAGGAAATCATGCTGAAAGCCGTGGCTCAAGTCATTCCTACCTACACCATGAGTGTATTTTTGCTTCCTAAGTCTCTTCTCCAAGAGATTCATGCTATGCTTCAGCGATATTGGTGGAGCCACCACGAACAGGAACGGTCTATTCACTGGATTAAGTGGAAAAAGATGGGGGTTGCCAAGAGTCAAGGGGGCATGGGGTTCCGGGATTTGGAAAGTTTTAATAAAGTTTTGTTGGCTAAGCAGTGTTGGAGAATTCTTCAGAACCCGGGCTCCATAGTGGCACAAATTTTTAAGGTGAAGTACTTCCCGCGAGGGTCGATACTCACAGCCCAACTAGGTAGACGCCCGTCCTATGCCTGGAAAAGTCTTTGGACTGCTCAGGACCTTCTCAGAACCGGCATTAAGTGGAGGGTTGGAAATTGCTTTCAAATTCGTATATGGCAAGACCGATGGCTCCCACACCCCTTGGTAATACCTGAAGGACTTCTCGTAGGCGGTCTCAGTATTGAGGTGACTGTTTCAGATCTCATTGATTGGCATGGGCCAAGCTGGAAGTGTAGGGTTGATTTGTGAAGTGTTTGACCTGAGTACGGCTGAGGTTATAACTCAGATCCCTATTGGCTCGATCAACACAAACGATCGCCCGACCTGGTGGCATACAGCCCATGGCGAGTTTACAGTCAAAAGTGTCTACCATTGTCAGAAAGCAATTATTGCAGATTGTGAGGGCGAGAGCTCCGACTCCCACAACCACAAGGACCTCTAGCGGCATTTATGGAAGCTGAAGATTCCGCATGCAGCAAAGGTGTTTATGTGGTGAGCTTGTAGTAATGCGTTGGCTACTAAAGCTAACCTGTTTAGACGAAAAATCACAGAGGATCCACTCTGCCCTATGTGTACTACACAAGCGAAGACTACTGGCCACATATTATGGGGCTGCCCAGCGGCTAAAGCTATGTGGAGTATGTGTGGAAATAAGATCCAGAAACTGAGCTTTGAGCACGAGAATTTCCTAACTATTCTCTCTCACCTACTGCGTTTTTTGGACCAGGATGATATAGAGAGGGTGGCTGTTGTGGCCCGAGCGGTGTGGTTTCATCGAAATGCAGTGGTTCATAGAAGACAGGTTGGCTCGCCTCACATCGTGGTTAGTCAAACTCTTGAGAATCTAGAGGCCTTTCAGCAAGCTACAAACCGCAGTGGTGGCGGACCCTACCATACTCCATCTCTGGCAAGCTCCTCCGGTGGGCTATGTCAAAATCAATTGGGATGCAGCGGTCGATTCGGTTCATCGCCGGATGGGTATCAGAGTCATTGTCCGGGACCCTAATGGGGAGGTGGTGGCCACAGTGTCTGCCCCTAGGAACCACATTATCACCCATGTTATTGCTGAAGCCGTTGCAGCACTTAAGGCCATCACCTTCTGCAGGGAGGCCGGTTTTTCTAAAGTGGTGTTCGAAGGGGATGCTCCAAATGGTTAATGCTCTAAATTCTTCCAATAGCAATTGGAGTCCATTTGGTCATCTTATTGAGGAAGCTCGAAGCCTATTGAATGGTCTACACACATGGAAGGTCAATCATGTCCGCCGACACCTGAATGCTGCGGCTCACTGCCTTGCCAAGGCAGCTCTAAGTCTTACGGAGGAGTTGGTCCAGGTTGCGGAAATCCCCCCATGTATCTCTGATATTATCTCTATGGAGCGTTTGTAACTAAACCGATTTTATACATCAATGAAATATGCCCATTTCCCATCAAAAAAAAAAATGTTATACTCATAATCATACATACACGTACAATATCTTCGTTGTTTGCTTCATATACATTTCACCAAATCTTAGAATTTTTAATAGGCAATTAATCATAATAATAACCGTTAATAATGACGCCCCACCCCCCAAATTCTATAGCCCATAATTAAATAACGTCATTTAATAATAATTCAGGGAAAGTGTACGTATAATTTGTTTCCTTTTAGAAGAACACAGATTTTTGGAGGCCATGCAGGGGAATGCTACTTATTAGCCTGACCATCAATTACATATATGATATAGAGGATAGAGTTTTATTTAAAAAAATTTATTGAAAGAATTTGTTTCAAACTCAATTTATAAAAAAGACATGTGTTTTTTTAACGTACACATAAAAAACATGTATTATTTTAATAGTACGAACAAAGTTAAATTTTTTTTTTTTATTAAAACATCATATGCATTTTACATATGGAATTAAAAAAAAAAATTAACACTTGTCATTTTTATAAATTAAGTTTAAGAAACTTCTTATAACCCAATTTAGCAAAAAAACTCTGAAAATGCGAGCAGCCCATGTAGAAATAGCAAACAGCCTATTTTCCCCTTTATTCAAGGACTTCAAATGCTTATAAAAAGGCAAGTTCATGACTCATAATAATAATAATATATACTTGAATTTTATCGTTTGGTTTCTGAAATGGGCAAATATTTGATTGTGCTTGTGGCCATGTTTGTGGGTCTGATTGCATTTGTGAGTGGAGATGCAGCACTAATAAACACGGTGTGCGGAAAAACAGCAAATGCGGGGGCTTGCCACAGGTGCTATAACATGTACACCCGAAGCTCCAGCGAGGATGTGAAAGCCCTGGGACGCACAAGCATCGATTGTGCTAGTTCTCAATCTCTAAAAGTCATCAGTGATGTGGGTAATTTGGTGGCCAATGCCAAAGGCAAGGAGAAGAATGCATACGTTGATTGCTCAACGAAGCTGCAATCTGGGGATAAGCAAATAGTGAATGCACTCCAGAGCTGGCAGAATGGACATTATGCGGACGCTGGGAATCAGGTCTTGGCTGCTGTGCAGACTGCCAGTGATTGTGCCTCTGGGGTCAAGGGATCCAACCCCCCTCCTAGTCTTGGAGATGGCCTAACTGCACTAGAGGGTTTCTGTCAGGCTGCCGACGGAGTTCTCAAACAAATTCATTGATTTTTCTTTTCTTTTTCTTTTTAATGAATTCATATTATATTAATTATAAGTAACCTAAATTAAGAAAATGAATCTTTTATTAAATAAAAATAAAAATAATTGGGATTACTGTTCAGTACAATGCTGTGTAATCCAAGATATCCAACGAAACAAACTGAAGATTATCAAATTCAACAATAATATATATAAATGGTTTAAACTATTATGTTAAATCCAAACTTACCAGCAATAGCCTCCTCATAATGTTCAAGCTTTTCGTGAGCTTCTCCTCTTCTAGCCAAAGCTTTCATATATGTAGGATTTAGTTCCAATGCTTTCGTGCATTCCTTGATTGTTCCTCATATTTTCCCTAAATACATATATAAAAGTTAAAGGTCAAAAGCTTTATAAAACTCATGGACAGGAGGAAACAGGCAAATGAACAATAAGAGCAAAATCATTAGTTCAGATGAAAACAAGTACATCTATTTAAAGAAACTTGTTTCTATTCCATAGCCCACCCAAAAAAAAAAAAAAAAAAAAAAAAAAACAATTGCCTTAGA
Source organism: Betula pendula (assembly GCA_900184695.1). NCBI lineage: Eukaryota > Viridiplantae > Streptophyta > Magnoliopsida > Fagales > Betulaceae > Betula > Betula pendula. Next base: position 30,216 of record FXXK01000660.1, read on the forward strand.
CTGAAGAGAAGAAAGCATTATATGGCACTCCTCAACATTAAAATGCTCTACATTCGTTTATTTGTCAAGCACTCCCTGATTTCAGTCTCCATAACGCGGTTTCTAATCTATAATGTTAAATATGAATTAAATGATTAAATTTACCGTTTTATATCGGCTTAAGCTTGCTTTTGGGACAAGTGAAGAACATATATAAAGATGAGTCTATGAGTGGGAAAAAGAACATACCAGTTTCAGAAAACATATAGCCCGATTTGAATAGCATATGGAACGCAATTCCACAGAAGAGGGCATATCTGGAGCAACCTGTAAAGCAAGGTCATACTGTGACATTGCCTCCTCGAACAGCCCATCTCCAAACAGCTTATTTCCTTCCGATTTCGCATCATTAGCTTCCGCTAAGGCTTTCTGCTTCAAACCAAAACAGATAAATATTCAGGTAGCTATAATGGTAGACATAGCAAACAATACGGAATAACCCTAACCTAGCCGAAAGCGTTCACGATTAGGGCCACTGACCACCCAAATAGAAGCAATTGAAGGAGAAAAGTTGCACCTTTCGAGTACCTGTTTGAGTTGTTCGTCGTCGATTAGGGCGCTATCGGAGTTAGCTCGTGCGGGTCCATTTCCTCCACTGCTGCTTGCCCCTCCATCATTGTTGCCGTTGCCGTTGCCAGCGTCGTCGTCGCTGGGGAGTTCGGTCTAAAATTGAAGATGTTGTTCATGTTTGATCATTCTCTTTCAGTCTCCTTTTCAATTTTGAGTCTTAGGCTTTGTTTGGTTCTTGGGAAAATTAAGAATCTTAAATTTAATTTCTTTTGTATTCAATTGAATGTATACGCAAAATTTTATATGACTTTTAATTAAGAGAAAAGTAAGACATCTGCATGTGAAGAATGAGAATTTACATTATTTTCTTTTTATTGGTCTTTGTCATTTTTCGGAAGGTGGGTCTGACCTCTTCCTACAAAAGCAAACAGTATGAATCTTTTTCTACAATGATAGTGATTTCTTTGAGCATTTTGTTGTACTTGGGACTTGAGAGTTTTAGAGGGCAGTGAGGAAGAGAAGAATAAAAAAAATGTGATGAACCCAATAAGAAATTCCGGCCATGGATTGTAATAAAGTAAAATCTTTACCTTTTTCTTTATAGTTTTGTTATACCCACTAATTATAGATTACAAAAATAATATTATATTGGTAGGATTTGGAATAGTTGTTAATTTTGGTGGATGTGTTGTTTAAACCCATTTTGACTCATTTCAATTTTATTTTTTAATTTTGTTCTTTCTATGTCATTGTGTCAGTCAAATTTATTTTAAAAATCGAAGTCAACAATTGTAAAGTTACAAGGCAACACATGGTACACATCACAATTAGAAATAGAGAAATATCTCACTTTCATTTTCACACTTTTAAGTACACATTTTCTAACCTAAACTAAAAAATATTATTTGATTCAAAATTCAATAGTGATCTATCTAAAATGTAATAATCATTTTTAGTATATCATATTTTCTCAATTTATAGTTTTACTTTATTTGTTTAGAAAATTCAATATATACTTGTCCAATAATTTAAATATTAAATCTATTCTATAATATAATAATTATTGATATTAAATCTATCCTACAATATATATATATATAAAGAAAAATTATGTCCAATTTTATTTATGTAGCACAATGCGATGGGTAAATAAGTCATGCATGAATTTAGTTAATTCACACTTTCGCTTAATTAGATTGGAAAAGATGGAATTCCAGAAAACACCCTAGCCGCTCCAGAGAGAGAAACAAAAAAAAGCGATGGCCCGGGGAGGAGGGATCTCTTCCCTATTTCCTCCTCCCCCTTGTCTTCCTCACGTGATGAACACAGCAGGTTTTGTCGACATCATCTCCACCATTAATTGCCGGATTCTATCTTCTCCACCATCTATGGCCCCGGATCTGCTATTTGAAAGTTTTAATTTTGGTTTCTCAAACTCATATCTAAAACTTTTAGAGAGTTTCCCCCCTCCTGCGCCCCTCCACCGTGTTCCGAGGCTCCTACGCTTCTTTCTCCTATACCGGCCAGCCTCCCTCCGCTTCCAGTCGGTGGATCTGCTTGGTGCTGTTTGCTTTTGTTGTTTTAATTTTATTTCTATTACTATTTATCCCTGCCCTTTAGATTGAGGGAGATGATTTGCCATATCTTTCAGGTTGAGGGAGTTTTAATAATGTTGGTGTGAATTAAACTGCCTATGTCTTCGAATTTGTCTGCTTGTTACAAATCTGATCTATAACCGGAGTTGTACATAGGTATGTGAAAAATTATATCATAGATATTTACTTGTCTTTGTCTATGACTTGAAAATTTATAGTCTTAGGCTTACTGGTTATCGAAGCTTGTGACTTATTGCATTAGCTTTTGATTGTAAGAGCTTTTACTCAAGAATTATTATCAATGAAAAAGTGAAAATTCACGTTCAAAAAAAGAGATTGGAAAAGATGGAATTAACACAATTTCAGACCACAAAAGGTGTGATTAAAACTCATTAAGGGTTACTTACCAAAAAAAAAAAAACTCATTAGGGTTAGGGTTAAACAATTAAGAAATAGCTCCCTCCTATTTAAAAACCTAAACATTAAGATGTAGCGTGTGCTACAAATGGTTTCATATTTGTAAATTTATTGTACATCTTTTTGAACTGCTTGTTTCTTTTCTTTTTTTCTTCTTTTTCATTTTTTTTTTAAAAAAAATAACACTAACTCCTTTTTATTTTTTATTTTCCTGGAATAGAAGTAAAATGAGGAGAATACATTTTACAATATATATATAAATTTTATTTTGTTGAATTTAATAATTTACATGATGCAATATCCTTCAAACACAATATATTGACATATATATTATTAGATCTATAAAATTTAATTTGAACCACAAAATAAATTCTCTCCATTAAATTTAAAATAAATAAGATCTTAATTTTTTTTTTTTTTAACTAAAGTGCCACATCGTTAACGCACAACAACTTTCGCGCAACCCACGTATGCTTGCTCTGCTGCTGCTATCACTTTTGCTTAGCCTTCTGCTACTTTAGTTGAACCTCCATTGAAACTTGAAGCTTTTGTTAGTTGATATTTGATTCATAAGTCTCAAAAACACTTTTCATCGCTAGGACAAACACTTTGATATTGTTAGAGTATTTTTGGATAAATTTGAAATTAGAGATTTGATGAGATTCAATTACCTTAAATTAAATTAAAAGATTTAATTGTGATTATATTAAATTCAAATCATATGTGAGCTCTATAAATTAAGCCTTTTAGGATATGCAAATATACTCTAATCGGTATTAATAGAGAACTTAACTATGGATATGCACGTACTTATTAATCATAATAATAACCGTTAATAATGACGCCCCACCCCCCAAATTCTATAGCCCATAATTAAATAACGTCATTTAATAATAATTCAGGGAAAGTGTACGTATGATTTGTTTCCTTTTAGAAGAACACAGAGTTTTGGAGGCCATGCAGGGGAATGCAACTTATTAGCCCGACCATTACATATATGATATAGAGGATAGAGTTTTATTTTAAAAAAAATTTATTGATAGAATTTCTTTCAAACTCAATTTATATAAATGATATGTGCTTTTTTAACGTACACTTAAAAAACACATTTTTTTTAGTAGTACGAACAAAGTTGATTTTTTTTTATTAAAATATCATATGCATTTCACATGGAATTAAAAAAAAAAAAAATTAGACACTTACCATTTTTATAGATTAGATTTAAGGAACTTATTTAGCCAAAAAAACTCTATCAAGGCCTAAAAATCGAGCAGTCCATGTAGAAATAGCAAACAGCCTATTTTCCCCTTTATTTAAGGACTTCAAATGCTTATAAAAAGGCAAGTTCATGACTCATAATAATAATATATACTTGAATTTTATCGTTTGGTTTCTGAAATGGGTAAATATTTGATTGTGCTTGTGGCCATGTTTGTGGGTCTGATTGCATTTGTGAGTGGAGATACAGCACTAATAAACACAGTGTGCGGGAAAACAGCAAATGCGGGGTCTTGCCACAGGTGCTATAACAAATACACCCGAAGCTCCCACGAGGATCTGAAAGCCCTGGGACGCACAGGCATCGACTGTGCTAGTTCTCAATCTCAACTACTCATCAGTGATGTGATTTATTTGGAGGGCAATGCCAAAGGCAAGGAGAGGAATGCATACATTGATTGCTCAACGAAGCTGAAATCTGGGGAAAAGCAAATAGCGAATGCACTCCAGAGCTGGCAGAGTGGACATTATGCGGACGCTGGGAATCAGCTCTTGGCTGCTATGCAGACTGCCCGTGATTGTGCCTCTGGGGTCAAGGGATCCAACCCCCCTCCGAGTCTTGGAGATGACCTAACTGCACTTGAGGGTTTCTGTCAGGCTGCCGACGGAGTTCTCAAACAAATTCATTGATTTTTCTTTTCTTTTTCTTTTTAATGAATTCAGATTATATTTAAATATTATATTAATTATAAGTAACCTAAATTAAGAAAATGAATCTTTTATTAAATAAAATAAAAATAAAAATAATTGGGATTGCTCTGACTCCCCCTCCACGACATGTTGGCTGGGTCTCACCTCATCTGTCCGCTCACAGTTCCGGATCTGTTTTTTTGAAGTTTTTTGGATTTGATTTTTTCAAAATCAGATCTGTAAATTTTGAAGAGCTCCACCATCTCATGCGCCCCTCCACTGGGTTCCTGGACTCTCTTGCCTTCTTCTGCCACAAGCCGCATCGGTGGATCTGCTTTGTATTTTTTATTTTCTGTTCTTTTGCTGTTTTAGTCACTGGCCTTTTTGGTCGAGAAGGTGTAATTTGGTGTGAGAGACTATCTCTCACGACCGTTTAATAATTGTGTTGTGACTTAAGTTTCCTATGTTTTAGAATTTGTCTGCTTGTTGCAGATTTGATCTAGAATTAGAATCATACATAGGTGTGCGGTTGATTAGGTCATAAATGACTTGTAAGTTCATAGTCTTAGGCTATGTTTATTGAAGCTTTTTGCTTTTTGCTTAAGGTTTTGATTGTATAAGCGTTTTTGCTCAAAAATTATCATCAATAAAAATCAAGAGTTTTCCCTTAAAAAAAAAAAAAAAAAAAAAAAGAAGAGTAGATTGCCTAACTCTACACAAAAATGAGCCATGTTAGTTAAACATCTCTCCTCCCCTAAGTCTTTAACAAACATCCCTCGCTTCATAGCGTAATCACCTCTATCCTACAACTGATTGTCACCCATGCATTAGTTTTTTTATTTATTTTTTTATAAAAAAAGGTGCATTTTCACAATGAGGGTAGATTAGTAATTACGTCAAAATAATTGAGACGAGTAATGTTTTTCATCCACATGCATTTATCGGCCAAATTTGACCGTAAATGATAATTTGTAAAGGCAAGTTGCAATTTAAGGCAGTAAGGGCAAATGGGATAATAATTTAGAGGACAAAGTACAAATTATCCAAAATGTAAACATTACATTAATGTAGCTAGCGTGTGCTACAACTGGTTTCATACTTGTTGTACGTCTTTTTGTAGTACTGTACGTTATGTTTCTTTTAAAAAGCACAACCACTAAATATATTCATAAAAAAAATTAAAAAAAAAAGCACAACCACTATTCTTTTTTTCTTCGACTGAACACAAGATGTTTAGGCCATACATGTGAATAATCACATTAAAGGCAGTGAAAAAAAAAATCTGAGGAGTCGAGCTCCATTATAAACATTGCATCAATTTTTTCAAAACACAAAACATGTGTATTCAAGAGTGAAATCACATACCTTGATAAATTGGACTTTCAAATACGGTTTTGGATTTGTGTTCGGTGGTTAGGGTTTGCCCTCAAGACCTTTTAAATCTTATCATCAATTATGAATTATGGCTAATTAAAGAGTGTGAACTCTAGTACACAAGACTCCTTTAAATAGACATATGAATACTAAGTTAAGTAGGACTTGGAAACTAACACTTTAATCACACGCCTACTTGGAGTTCTACTCCTTGTGCAATTAAGCCAAGCCCAAAAGAAAATTGTCAGTTTGTGGCTGAACCTAAATAAAAAATAAATTAGCTCTAATGGATGTAGGACACATATCATCTCATGGCTTGTTCTAGGTTATTATTAAGAAAAATTATTGTTTTTATTTTCTTACTCATCTATTGCCCATTTCCATATAAAAAGATATGTAAATCTGTTATTAAATCTATGGGACTAAATGTGTGGTCTCATAATTCAATGGTGGATTTGAGCTTTTCTTGTATGAAGATGGGTAAGAGATAGATGTGTAGCATCTCCTTACTATTAATTACAACTTATTCTACTAAAAAGTTGTAATTGCACTATAGTATTTATTTTTAGAGAGACCCTTCTATAAGGATGGGCTGTAAAATACTACTTTTACAGCCCCTAATAAAATTAAGACACATCATTTAAACATAATAACTACAATAGACATAAAAACACTAGATTTTATGGAAAAAAAAAAAAAACACACAATCAAACAAAACCTAACTTTTCAATTGACAAAAAAAAGACAGACTTTATTTCAAAACCCCACAAAACCTAAAAATACCACCGTCTAATTTGCTGGAATCAGCCGCCAGCCACCGCCGGAATCCACCGCCAGCCACCACCCAAAGCCATTACCTTTCAGGTTATTTTTTTTTGCCTTTTTATTAACGTGGCATGTGGGTTCAAAGCGAATATCCGATACGCTGTAGAGAACAACTGGAAAGCTTGTTTTCCACATATGGCTTTGCGGCATGAGGAGGGAACCCTTGGACCATCGTTGAAATGAGACAGCATTGCCTGCAACGTGGCCACCGGCGACGAGACAAGAACACCCTTGCATTTCCTGGGCTGCAAACGATGTCACTGCCCTTTGGGCGCTGGATGAAGAGTAACCGTTTTTGTGTCTTCCCTGTTTCCACGCCGGTAATTGGTGTTATTGCACTGTAAGCTTTACAGCGCACCTGCCAAAATCACACAAAATTAATTATGAACAAATTTTGTTCAAAGACCATATAATTAGTTTTTTTTTGTTTTTTTTAACAAAAGACAGTTAGAATAATGTAACTTAGAAGTTAGAACAAACCAGTAAAAGTGGAGAGGCTATTTTTTGAAGGGATATTAATGCGGACTGATAAGATAAGTATAGGGTTGAGGGGTATTATCAGGTTGAGGGAGGAATTTATTTCAGTACTTTTCAGCCTTTTTTTAGTCTTTTTGCATTTGAATGTTTTTAACTTAAGGGGCAAATTAGTATTGGAGGCGTAAAAATGATGTTACGCCATACTTAATTGCAGTTTAGTCTTATTTTTAACTAATCAAGAGCTCCCTTAATTCTTATAATTGTATTTGACCCCATCTATAAAATATCCTTAGGTGAGATTAAAGTTAAAAAGAAAATTATTGATTTCACTTATTTCACCCATTTCTTAATATCGAGGTTTTGTTTGGTTTTGCAGAATAAGACCCATTGATAATGGAATGATTAATTCCGAGTTAGATAGTCACCCTTTTATTTTGTAAGGGCTTATACTTAAGAATAGTTTATTCCATAAGATCTTCATTCCCTTATGAAGGAAAAAATAGTTATTCCTTTAAAAATAAAAGAATGGCATTCCTAAGAAATTGACACATTTTACAAAAAAAAAAAAATTTTTTTTTTTTTTTTTTTTTTTTTTTTTAAAATGGCAAAAACTTAAGTTTCAGTGGGTGGCCAACCACTCCAATGGGTAGTCGGGCCACCAATGTGTGGCCGCACCACCCCCGATTTCTACAGTGGGTGGCTGACCACCCATTGGGGCGGTGCGGCCACACATTGTAATTCCATTCAATTTTTTTTTTTAAAAAAAATAATTTGAGTTTTAAAAAAATAAGAAATAAAGTAGAGTTTTTTAGTAATTTTGGTTCAATTCTCATTAAAGCATATATGTTGTCATCAAACCAAGGAATATGAATAACTATTCATTCCACATTCCTCTATTCCCAATAATAACTATTCATTTTCCTGATAGAATACCCATTCTACATACCAAACAAGACATAAGTCTTCAATTTAGGATGTGTTTTGAGATTGCGATTTCGTAAATAAAAATTACGATTTTAAACCAAATCTCAAAAAATGGATAGTTTGGGATTGCATTTTTTAAAAATGATTAATTCATTTTTTAGTACTTGGGTTTTAACGTTTTTTTTTTTATTTTATTATTTTATCATCTTGGTTTCATTTTGGGATGTAAAATAATATAAGTTATGAGTAAAGACACAAACGGTATCTGTTGTTAACTTTGAAAAAAAAATTAATGGCAATCCACATGTTTGCACCAAAATCTGTTATCTGTCACT